>WBNH01000280.1:0-90793 GCA_013401255.1 Urocolius indicus | reverse complement strand
TGCTGGGGGAGGGGGGGAGCCGAGGGGCGGCGGGAAGGGGGTGGGGGGGGGCTGCGCGGAGCATTCCTGTGCTGTGACACCCCCCCCCCACACACTCCCGCGCTCGCCCTCGCTGCAGCTCCGCGCACAGGTCGCCCCTGGCGGAGAGCGGCGCTGGTGGGAGAGCGGGGCGGGAGGTGCGTGTGGGGTGCCCTTTCTGTTGCTTTCTCCGGAAAGAAAGGCGACCCAACTGCGGTCTGGTGAAGGGGTTGTGGGGGACGGGGGGCGGGGGGGAGCGTTGTGTGAATCTGACCGCCGGCCCGCGACGGGGCTCGTCAAACCGTCTGTGGAGGAACGTGCCCTCGGTCTGTAAAATGTGGTAAACTCCGTTCAAAGCCCCAAACGGGTTTTTTTTTTTTTTGGGTTTTTTTTTTTTTGGTATCTTTAATATGAAAGTTTGCGTTCCTGCGCTTTCTAGGCACATGTGCACGTTGCCCTGGTTATGGGCAGGGAAAATGGGTTTGAGTGCTGTCGTTGCATTCCTCTGGTACATTTTTAGTATCTCCCTCAAGCAGAAGGCTTGTATAATCGCGTGTGTCTATATGCGACGGCGGCTTTTGGTGTACCTGGTGATGGGTGAACTCGTGTATACTGTTGCAGCACCATCTGCAGAAAGGGTAAAGGTCCCCTTTTAAAAAAATCGCCGAGAGCTGGTTGCTGGAACTAAGCAGCTACTGGTGTAGGTGAAATGTTCTCACCGCTTGCCTGTTGAAAGAATGTATGTCGTTCAGATGCAAAATACGTGTGAATGAACTTTGTCCTGCTACTTACACCCTTCTAGGACTCCAGCGTGTTAACAATATTTTAAACTGTGAGATAGAAAATATTTATGTGATTCGTTTGTTACAGAAGCGCTAGTGGATCTCAGCTAAAGAATAATTATTAGGCTACAGTATGCTCATGCATTTTCTCACCCACGGGGCATTTCTCTAGCGCTGAGCCAAACTCTATGCTGAATGGTAAGGGGGTTTTGGGAGTGCACATGTTTGCCTGCTTGTTACTGGCAAAATAACTGCCCAGTAATGTTGGAAGCCACTGGTGTGTTCACGCACATGCAGACGTTTATGAGCTTGTCACATCGTAAATGAGCGTTGCAGGAATACAAGAAGGAGTTAGATTAGAATCAGTAAAACTGTTTTCTTTTTAGATATGCATATTGTAGGGAAGTTTTCCAGTTCATTGCCTAAACATAAAATATTCTGTATTGTAATCTTATGGATACCATTTTCTTGACAAAGGGTTTCTTGCTTCACTGACCTAAAAAGTTGTTTTTACATATTGGCAAGACTCTGGCTTGCACCATGTTGATAAAACATGATTCTGGGTGATAAGCTTACAAATATGTACATGTGTGTCTGTACATTTCCCAGGCAGCTTTATGCTTTATAAACTCAGAAATGTAATTGTTGATCTGATTATTTTGAGATAATTTTGTTGTCATTACAATCTGTGTGTAATTTTAGTTAATGTTTGTGAGTTTATTTTTAAGTTTGTTTTAAAGTTAGAGTAAACATTTAAATAATACAAATTAATTTTCCTCAAAAGCAGAAATATATTAATATTCTGCCTTTTGGTACATTTTCTTTTGTTTGCAGTTATTTGGAATCGGGTTCACCTACTTTGGGTTTAGTTTGATGTATGTTTCTTATTCAGCAAAATTTTCCATTAAGTATGTTGTTTGTTGCCATGCTTTACTATTCTGTTGTCCTGCTAATGTCTAATCTAGCTTGTACATAGCGGTATTGATTAAAAATTCTTGCTAAAAATACTTTCAGGATTGGACCTACTTGCACTGTTGCAGCAGGAAAGTTAAACCTATTCTGTTTTTCTGTGACTGGAATTAATTTCACATTAGCAGTTACATTTGTAAAACATGAATAAAAGCAAAGTCCTGTAAGCTTAGATGTAATGTTAATTACTCTGTGGAGTGGATCAGCTCTCCCTTAATTAACAGAATTCACGTAGTACTATTTACATGGCATTGCCAGTTGCATATTTGGAATATATGGTAAGTTAACACTCAGGGTACATAATTTTGGCTCTTATCCTGCAGTGACCCCTGTTTGGGGCAGAGGGATCCACCTACATGAAACTTGCTGTGGGAACTGGAGCTCAAACATTCAGTCTGTGGACACTAGGCCGATGTTTATCATGAGCATTTGCTGTGTGTGAATGTGCTGTGTGTTTTGTTGTTAACCTTTGTGTTTGTGTCATGTCATATAGTCTGTGTTCACAGATTACTGTGGGGCTGATGCCCAGAGTAGCAGCCTAATACAATAGTGTGTGACTTGATTATCTTGTGAAAAAGAGAGGGTTTTAACACTATTTTGGTGGTGTAACTTGGTACCGCTGAAAGGTTCGGATCAGCATTTAGGGTTCTATCTCGCTGGAGTCTTGTTATCCTTGGTGGGTTATTTTATAAATGTTTTGTTAAACATACATGGAAATTCTGTGCATTGATTTATGCTCACATATAAATGAGTGTGTATCTCACAAGCCTGTTCTGGAGAACCAAGTGAAAGTTGCAAGTTTGAATATTCTGAAGGGGAAGACACTCAGGATTGTTCATTTCGTCCTGTAAGCTAGCCTGTATGTGAGAAGCAAAGATAGAATGGCTTGCTTGTGGCAGTTTAGAACTTTGGACAAGGTAAATGGGTTTTGTAAAGTGTCTTCTGAAAATTATGGTATATTAAAAATTCTCTTTTCAGAAGATCAAAACTTAATTAAATGGCAAGCACGTGTGTGATTTTAGGTTCTTGAAGTCAAGGTTAGATTATTTTTCTAACGTTGTTAAATAGCATGTTTGTGTAATCTGTCATCTTATGTCTTCATACTACCATTAGCTAGATCATCTGATGCATCATGATTCTGTCTTGTGTCATATATGTGTTGTGTTGTCGTCCCTGTCTGCAACCCCCAGTTGAGATTAGAATTTGGTATAGGATCACGAGTCTCATGCCTTTCTGTCCTGTTTTGTATCACCTCACTCCCATTCTCACCAATTATAAAAATGATAAAACAAGAGAATCTTTCAGCAGATGGTTGTTTGTGCTTTTTTTTTTTTGTTTTAAAAAAATACACTTTCACTCTGGTGCTGTCACTTTTCATAAAATGGCCAGACAAAATTCTCATGGGTTTTATTGTGCTCCAGCCTAAACAACTGTAAAAATGGTTTGTGTGTGCATATAATACAGAATTGTTTGTAGTGGAAAGAAGGAAGAAGAAAAAGAGGGTAGAATGACCTGAGCAGGAGACAAAACCAAAAGAGCTGAGCAGTGGCCTGGTAATACAACAACAGGTCTTTGCCATCTGGGCCAGCTGTTCATATATGCTTGTTTGGGAACAGAGGCTGTTTTTCCTTGAGGACTTGTAATCCACTGAATTTGCACAAAAATAATTTTATATAGGCTTTTGAAAGCCTTTAATTTTATTTATTTATTTTTTTAATATTATGGCTGTTTATTCTGATGTGTTACAGAAGTACATGTCTGAAGGCACATATTCAAAAACTTTCTTTCTTCGGAGAATTTCAGAATTTATTAGAAAACTATTGCTATTTGTCACTTACAAAATAAATTACTTCAAGTTTATAGCAGTTAATGGGTTCACAGAAGTTTTATTGATGTGTTGACATAACAGGATTAGATGTCCAGGTGTAAGTTGTAAGAATATGGTTGTTTTATAGAGGTTTGTGTTACAGCATGCTAATGTGTGTGCTGGTTGTGTGCACGATGTTCCAGTATATGTTACAGAATATCACAACTGATAGTGACATAGTTACTCAGGTAGATCAGATGAGCGTAAGGAGATGAATTCTTGCTTGAAATGTGAGACTCGAGCCAGCTTCTCCTTTCTCAGCTTAGGCACCTCCAAAAAAGACATGGTAGGGTGATGCAATAGAACCTCTCTTGGCACACGTCTTTGTCTTGCACTGCAATTACTTCTTGGACAAGTTATAATACCGCTGTTGGATGATAAAATGCAATTCCATTTGTGTGGTTTGAGATACTGCCATCTCTACAGTTACATGAGGAAGGGGGAAATGGCTAATATCCATTTAAAAATAAACAGTCTTTTAATTAGGTGTGCTTACACTCTGTGTGATGAAGAACGCTCTGGGAAAAATTTCAGATTGGGGAATGAAGTGTAGTTGCCACTTGAGAGTTTTCAGGCCATTGGTAACATTTAAGAGACAAAAATGGTTAATCCCCTTCCTGTGGCATGTGTGTTCTTACATTGCCTTTCTCTCTGTTCCTTATCTTCTGCAGTGTAACCAGCTGAGAGAATGATGACAATTATTCTACATGACCAAAAGCCCAAACCTTCAAATGAAAATCAAATGTAGTGCTACAAGAGATTAACATTTTCACACTTGGATTTTTTTCTTTTATTGGAATGGTGTAGATTAGATAGAAGGAGGTTGTATTCAGTTATTTTATCAATCTGGGGTTTATACTTTAAATGTTGCTAAATAGCTGGTATTAAATGCTGAAAACCTTGTTCTAACTGATGCTTTCTAGGGGATGATGTTCCAGTTGGGAGGCCTTAGTTTCATATAATAGTGTTATTTTGTTTGATAATTAAAAAAAATAGTTTATGAAAACTGATTTGGATGCAAGTTCTTTTTTGGTATTTGTCAGGAGCAATGATATACATTGATTTTGTTTTATGTTGTTAATTGTATTTGAGTTGAACCAATGCTGTCTCTAAAAGGATATTAACATTTCACACAGGTGAGCGTACTTCAGCTTTTCTTGAGTCCTTTGATCAGTTTATTGAATTTGTGTACCAACATCTCTATACTCTACAAAAAAACCCTCCACCAGCCAAGCCACCAAACAGTGTTATTTATCTGTTGCAAAAGACATATATGAGAAACATCTCAGTGTTGCGCTGAAAGTGCCTATTGAGTGCAATGAGAATTATGTGAAAAGTCAGAAAATTTTTCATAGATAAATCGTCAGTTTTTCCTTTTTTTCTTTTCTTTTTTTTTTTAACATCATCAGTCAGTTTTTAAACCAGAAATTGAAACTGTATCTGCAGCAGATAAGTCTCCATGTAAACCAAAGCAGCAGCTGGTAAAAGATAAGAGCCTACTATGGCTCCTTTGTCTGAGAGATGTGCTAACATACTTTGTCTTAGAGGAGGGTTAACAAGCAAGATTCCTGTGGTTGTTTTTTTTTTTTTTTTTGCAGTGGAAAGTGGTATTTGGAAAAGACTCAAGCAAGTAGATTTGATGCAGTGAAAAGCTGTGGTTTTAGAAGAAGAAATTCAAGTGTGGCATACCAGAAACTTGTACCCCCTCTTATCTGTGCCAATAGAGATACGATGCTGAACCAACTATGAAGTTGAATAGAAATAGAAATGTTTTTAGTTCTTCTGTCCTTTTAGGTAGAAGAATGATCACCTTTTCAGTAAGAGCACATATAAATAAACTAGTCTGTGGAAAAAACCCAGTTATTGGTATTATTGCTTTCTGAACTCCCAGTTTAGCACAACATTTCTTGATGATGCTTAGCCTTTTCTTTTCCTAAGCTGTGTCAAATAGTTGGAAGGTGAGAAACATGTTCATTGTAGCTTAAACCTCTTATAACTGATTTGAACATATAAAAAAAGAACTAAAAGTATGTTTATAAGTATTTCTCTCAGGACGGAAAAAGATATTTACCAGATCTTTCAACTTTTATTCAATATATTTGCTTAAAAACAAAGACAATATAACTTAGGAGGAAAATCACACAGTAAAACTGTGAGTTTGTGGGGCTTTATTTCCACTAACCTTGTCAGTGAATTCAGAACTGTTTTGGGGGAAAAAACTTGCAGACTTTCCATGAAAAATTTGCTTTGGAGAGAGTTGCAATTAACATATGTCACTTTGCATTTATATGTCTTCACACTTGCAACAAGCTTTTAGTGTCAGCTGAAAGAGTCTTGAGACATATTTTTTGTCTTTTGATGTGTGAATAGGGTTACAGATGACCAGTGCTGATGGTCAGTGATGTGTTACATTGTAAGCTGGTTTTTTACCCCCCATAAGGATTGTGTATACACGCTACATATACCAGCTTTGTATTGTGTCTCTAAACTGCATATAGCCTCAGTACTGTTCTTAAGATGTTTTGCTGAGTTTATGTAGTGCTCTTATTTAGAAAAGATACACTTCAGGAGAAGGGGTGTGTATCCTTGAGTTTGGCTTCTTAAAAATAACATTTGATAGAACTTGTCATTTGAGTTCTAAATCACTGTGGCCTGTAACCTCCAAACTGTGAGCTGCTATTAAGACTTTCCTTGGAAGAGGTTCTTGGGGTTTTTTTTTGGGAGGCAGGCTGGTGTTACTATTGATGCCATAGTCTGTTTTTAGTACTTGAGTGCAAATGAGGCTATGGGTGAGCCTTGGGAATCCTAATCTGCAAGTAATTCCTCACTTACTATGTTTTAGGCTTGTGTTGACTCTGTAAGAAGATACTGCATCCTGTTTAGCTCATCCTGATGCACCTGCTTTCTGTGGAGCTGGTCTCTTTAAATCTAGTGTTTGGAAGGACCTTTCTGGGTATAATGCCAATGAATGAAAAGGGTTTGAAACATTAAAATGTGCCTGCTTCTAAAACTGAAGAGATCTGTTGCCTTTGTTGAAAGCCTGGATAGAGGAGAGGGGAAAGAGGAAAAAGGCAGTTGCCCTGCAATGATTATAAAACATACAAGGTTTTGGAAAACATAATTGAAAAGGAAAGGTGAATGGGTTTTTGTTCTATTTTTTTAGCCACAAATCTCATGAACTCATGGGAAGCTTCTGAAGTAACTGTGGTACACGCAACTACAGGAGGTGGAAACTGAAATACGGAAGTGACATTGCAATGGAACAAACAGATCAGTAGGCTATATTATGGGGCCAGTCCTCCAGATGATTTGAATATTTTATGTCTCGCATGTTTTCTGTGAGCTTGAATTAGACTACTGGTGTAGATATTTCAGTATAGCGCTAATACAGGTGCTTCTAGTCCTGCTTCTAGCATGTCTTCTCAAGTTTACTTTTCCACGTGCAACTAGGTAAGGAGGGACAGAAAGTTAATGGTGGTAAGTGTTTTTACCGTTCTAAAAATATTTTTTTAACCCTTTACTAATTAATATTTTGTTTCAACTGCCTTTTTATGGTATATTAAAATAGACCATGTAAATTAAATTCATAAACCACTCCATTTGGAAGTGGCATGAACATTTTAAACCTTCAGATATTCCTATTTGGGACTAAGGAAATAATTTCATTTTGTAGATCTTTGTTGGGAAAGCTTACTCATTTTCCCTTTGCTTTCTTGTGTGGTGTGATCTCCTCTACCTTTTTTTTTTTTTTGGCATCTTCACTTAATAGATTTGCTATTTCTTCAGAGCCTTAAGGCATTGATGATATTGTCGTTTCAGTTGGCTTCTAGTATAGATTTGTTATTTGTTTTACAGCTTTTGAATCTGCTGAGGGAACTGACTTGGTATGTGTGTCTGGGCAGGGGCAAAATGCAGTGGATGCATTCTGGATTCTTTTTGAAAAGCATTTTTTTCACTTTTCTCAGTCCCAGTGCTCGCATAAAACTGGATTATTTAAAAAAATTTGCAGTAGATAAGTAAATTTTATTGAATCAAATAACAGATATAATAAAGATATCAATTAAAATAGCTCTGCTTTCAAAAACATTTGACTTAAAAGGCTAGGGGAGATACTCTTGACTCAGTTTCTTACTCTAGCCACCAAGGATATATACAGTTACATTTAGAACAGAATTCCTCTATAGAAGACTCGAAAATAGACTGAAAATTAATGTCTGACAAAGTCCCCTAAGAGGAAATTCCTACAGGAGAACTTCGTTCTTGAGATTAATTAAATGAAAGATTTTAAATTCTCTAGATAGCTGTTAGCTATTTAATAAAACTGAAGCAAGCAATTAAAAGACTTGGTTGTAGTTAGCAGCAGAGGCATTGCCTCTTCTTTATGATCCTGGTGCTGCTTCCCCTCTCTATTACATATGTTTTCCCTCCTTTTAGAGGAAAGCTCTGTATGCAGCTCATTATTGATAGATGTTTTCTGCAGTGGAGTTTTCATAAAAAGCTTCCTTCTCTGAATGAGGATGATGTAGATAATAACATCTTTAGCACAGAGGAAACATACACAGTCCTGAGAAAACAGAAATAAAAGTGCTTTGTAGGAATTAAATTAATGAAATGTATGTGAGAGTAGCTTGAAGGAGAAACCTGATTAACATGTGAAACTTCAGCTAACATTTAGCTACCTTTGAATGGAGCTTACCTTGCCAATAAAGCAACTTCTTTGCGTGTCTCTGGTTTCTAAGTTGAATTAATTTAAGCTTTTTTCAGGCCACCTTTTTATAGTACCTTCTGAATCTTCCAAAGAGATTAATTCTAACTGTTCCGGGAAATTAGTGTAGTTACTCTAATATCTGCAAAAGGCATTTTCCACTGACATCTTTCATATTCATACTGAATGCATTTTGTATTCAGCTGCACCTGTCGTACCGTGACAATTGTCTATGCTCTAGCAGTTGTGTACAATAAGCTGAGATTGTTATATCACCAGAGATCCATCCCTCATCTGAGGGCAGTGTGTGACAGCAAGTCACACAGCATGTCAGCAGCATGTCAGGAGCTTTTTAAAATATGTAACTGCAAATTAGCACGGGATTCTCCAGAATTGGAGTAGTTGCCATAGTTCACCAGAATTACTGTGCTATGAGCAAATGAATGAAATAGAAAAAAATTAATCCTTATGTATACCAAGTAGTGGTATTATAATAATTTTTAAATTGCTTTTAAAATAAGTTACTGATTACTTAAGTCATTAAGGAGAAGAGCACTCTATGATGAGGTTTTTTTTCAGAAGTGTTCATTACTTTCCACTCTCTATGGGAAAACATTATTGCTCTTCAGCAAGCAAAATGAAAATAAAGATAGGCTGATGCAGAAGTTCTGAAGGTAAACTTCTTAAAGCTGTTATTTTTCTGCTGTAGCTGAAAATCTGCTCTCTAGACTTAAATTACTGTAATTAATACTCAGAAAAAGCCCCAGTGAAACTTTTTCTTTTGGCAATGTATAAATGTCCTTATTTTCATAACATTTAACATTAAAACGTAATTCATTGTCAGACTTCAAAGCAAAAGTCTGAAAACGAAGAGATGTGTTTTCTAGTGGTCTTTTATTGCATCTGTAATATGAAGCATATTCTTTGTGTTAAGTAAAAAGTTTTTAAAAGTTGACTATTACTAATATAAATTAGCATTATTCTTGTTGTAGTCTCCAAAGCTTGAAGCCCCACTTTGCTATGTGCAATTGATATGTGCTTAGAAGGCTTCATGTTTCTGAAGCTGAGGTAGGAATCTTTGTCTCATAACAAACTCGTCTCCTGATGGTGTTGGTGGGATATCCAGTTGCCTTCATGCTTAAAGGTGTGTTAAGAATGGCGTAAAAATGAATGAATGTTTATGGATGAAGATGTTAGGGACCCAGATCTTGAGCTTAAAATGCACTTCCGACACTTGCAGAGACTGTACATAATGTAATAGTTACATTAACTAATGTGACCTAAAATCAGCAGGGAATTAGCTTTTCAGAAGTGTTTAGTGTCTGTAATGTAATTGAAGTATATTGTACACTTCAGATCTATCTGTAAACATGCTAAATGAAATACCTCTGTATTGGTTTGAAGTGGACAAAAGGATCAAGTGGTAACAATTCAAATGTGTAAACAATGAATGCATGTTTTACTATGGAACACTTGAAGTGCATCCCCGAGAGTTTTTTGAAATAATATTTGAGAAGCAAGTATCACTATTCATGCTTTTCAGCAGTCTCAGAGAAATGTACTTTGTGAATTGATTTTTGCTTAAGATTTCTGCCAAAGAGTCATACATGCTTACACTTCAAAAAAAATGTTGAAATGTTCTGTTGACTTTTTGAAACTTTTTTTGGCAACGCTGTGCTTTCCATTTATTTTGTCCCTTGTTTAACAGTTTTTGTGTGCGTTTTCAAAAGCACTTCCATTCACCATTCAAGGAATTCAATAGAATTCTAATACGAACTGCACATAAATAACTACAGAAATCAATGCTTCAATTCAGCCAAGAGTTTTTTTGTGACTTCAAAAGCCACAAGAGCATTTATTATTAGAAACATACAATTGACTTTTCTTGTATTATCATTTTGCATAGTGATTTGAGTTTTACCACCACAACAAGATGTTTGACAGTTTCATTTGAAAATGATGTATTTACGTTCTCCGTTCCAAAACAGTGTAATTTTTATCTTTTCTGCGAAGCCTTATTCATGTTAATTTGCCTGTTCAGCTATGTGCACAGATTGGCAGTGAAATACTCACTGATGGATTTCTCCTCAAAGGTCAACCAAATGTTAAGCATAGTTTCCTGTTCCTGTATCGTAATGAAAATACAAAAGAAATATTTACAGAATGAAGTTGTTGAGTTAGTTTTTGTTTGCTACTCATACAATGGAAAATGTATCCTGTCCTCCAAAAGACTCTGTTTCCAGCATATAACCACCAGAAAAGTAACCAACCTATGATAGCACAGGCCTGTCTTGGAAGTATTTGCTTACGCCTCAGGTTGTCTCATCTGTACCAGGCCTTTTAATCCTAAAGTTTTTAGATGGGTTACAGAAAGTGTGATGGTCTCCAAGGAGGTTATTTCAGCACACTAGAAGCTTTAGAAAAATTGGTGCTTCTTTTCTCTGGAAAAAAAGCCTGGAGATGGTGTGACATAAAATAGAGCACTCTGTGTTCAACAGTGTTCACTGCTTTGTAAATGGTACTCCTGAGTGCTGTGGCTTTTGGGCAGCTCTTGTGCCTAGTTTCCATCAGATAGTAGTATGGTGTTTTCTCCTTGGGTGGAAAGCACATCCAGAAGGAAATAATTTTGTCTTGGTTATGAGAGAAACAAAGTTGTGTTCTAGTTATCAGGAAGGTGCTCATAGACAAATAGATTTTTCTGCAATAATGTTTTGGTTTTTTACTGTTGCTGATAGTTTGAAAAATAAAGTCAGAGTGCCTGTAGGGGCTTTTAGAACACTTCAGCCACCCCGCACCCTCCCAATCTCCTTATTCCTGCTCACCCAAACCAGTCTGGTTTTCTGTGAGAAGGATGAGGTGGTGTTAGGAACTGCTTTAGAGAATTTCATTTTGTGAACAAACTCATGCTGAGATTTGTCACCCACTCCTCAAGTTACCTTGAGATGTGGACCAGCAATCCCATCCTTATCTACATTGCTGCATAAGGTGATGGTGGATGTGTGTTCTGGCGCTTGAGAAACATTTCAGCTAAGTAGAGAGACAGGGAAGTATGACCTGTCTCTAGTCTTTCCCTTCCTGAAATTTGGAGTGGAAAGACTATGTAGGTGAAACTTGCATTCCATCTTCAGAAAGGTTTTAATAATGCTGGGGGGCAGGAGAGACAAGGTGGAGAATGGTGAGGAGAAGTCTTAATAACACAGACAGCATCATAACTGGACATTAACCGTTCCATTAATGTTCAGTATTGTTGTCACTTGGAATTATATGAAATTAGGATGAGTGCTGTCATGGTGGTGTTTTAGAAAAAAATAATCAAGGAAGTGAAGTCAGACCTTCTGCTAGTTCCTCAAAGATCTTCCCTGTTTCCTTTTACCACTTCTGTCTAATTCAGATTGCATTTGAGTCAGCTGCTTTCATCTTGACACTTATGTCATTCAAGCATCCATAAAGTTAGAATGCTAATGTCTGCATGTCAGCTGACTGATAGGTACACTGAAACCTATCTTACTTTTGTCACTGCAACATGAAGCTTCTTTTAATTTTCCTGACTGTTCAGCATTTACAGAAACAAGATAATGGAATGTTGCTGGAACAATTTGTAAGCCTAATGTCTTAAGTTTATTAATCATGTTGGGATTTTTTTTTCCCCCCAAAACATGCTCTGTCCTTTCTTCTTGTAGGTGTTTGGTATTTAGCTGGTATGTAAGCTGGAGCGGAAGAAGTAGTAATAGGCATGTGAAAATGATGGTTTTGTTAGGGAAACTTGATTCTGTTAAGGGGCAAAAGAGGCCTTTTGGATTTCTCTGAAAGGAAGCATTCCTCTGTAGTTTTTGGTTTGTCAGTCTCGTGCTTCTTTATGAAACTCAGCTTATGACAGTAAGCAAGACAAACCAGACACCTCGTGTTTTTCTTGAAACTCTCGTGGGCATTATCTATGCCCTCTTGCGTAGCCAGTCCTATATATGTCATTGGACAGGAGAAAAACACCTGTAATTTGTTTTGAATGCAAGGAGAAACAGATTGAGCGGTAGGGAAGACAGCTCTTGCATGTAGTTTCCAAAAGCACCCTGAAAAGTGGCAGTATTAAAATATGTTACTAGTATGGAGCAACAAAGACTTAATTGCTTGATACAGCACACTGTGTTTTGTAACTCCACCCTATCATGTAATCATATTTATTGAACGTTGTTTTGAACTGGTTAAGGTTTCTTGTACCCTGTTTGTAGAATAGGTGGGTAGAAATTTACCTCAGAGGTAAAAATATTGTAGTAAATTTGGACTAGATTTGTCCCTGACCACTTTAATTGCTGTATTTTGTACTTGTCATTCTTTTTCCAGAAATATTTTCTTCTCTTGCCTGGGTGGTGTGTATGTGTGTTACTCTCCTCTGTATCATTAAGAAAACTAAATCTAATATCTAATTGGTGCCATATTTTAAACTTCTTAATAAACATTCCATCAGCTACATATGGAGAAAAAATATGTTTCAAAGTGTTTGGAAATTACAATACGTGCAGTTTCATTTTTGTACTTCTTGGTACTGGAACAGTCTCTTGACTGTTCTTAATTGATCTACATCTTTCTTGAGAAGCTTAAAAACTAATCCATTTGAGCTTTTGCAATCCTGAGCAGCATGAGAGGGGACCTTCATCTATCCCGTGAGCTGTGTGCCTGACTAAGCATCCTTACATGAGGAATTCCCTCTCTACAACACCATAACGTAGTTGGTTATGTTTGTGTCTTATGACCTACTAAAAATATTTTCTTTCCTTCCCACTTACCTTATAAGATCCTTCTCTGCAGTATTGGTGTGTAACTACTTTGTATGCAATTTCTGTGTCTTTGTGGTGGTTTATGCCTGCTTGATAGAGTATAGAAACTGTCTAGACTTCTAAAAGAAATGTTTCATTTCAGAAAATAGTTTTCTGCCTGTATTTTAAAGAATAAACATTTTTCTTATGTTCTGAAGCCACTAGTAACACATAAAAAATGTGGTGGATTTTTCCTAAATTTATACCTATGTTACTGGGAATGAAACAGATCTTGTCAAAATTTCAATAAATAGCTGGATACAGTGTCCATTAGGAGTTGTGGAAGCCACTGGGATTAGTAGAGAAAGCATCATTTCCATCAGAAGCTGACTAAAGAGAAGACTGCAAATGGTTACACTGTTGGAGCAACTAACAGTTTGGAGAGAGATTCTTGAAATTAATCCTGTCTTATTATGTTCATGAAAAATCTTGGTGCAAGATTTAAATCCTTTCTTATTAGGAGCTGTAGGTGTATAACACAAGATTTTGATTTTTTCGGTTATTTTTCAGAGCACAGGATTATGCTGGAAGTAATCAATAAAATTCAATAATATGAAATCAAGTATTTAAGACATAAGAACTTTCTTTTGTTTTTAGGAATCATGAATTGGTAAACAGGAGAGAAATTTGGGAGCGGTACTATCAAATAACAGCTCCCAATACGAAGCATGGGCAAGGCCGACCCACCAGTTACTAGTGATTCACTGTCAGAGCAGAACATACCTCATAGTTTCTATGCCTAGTCTGCATCAACTAATGATTTCTGTTACTGGCTCAGATAACAGAAGAGAATTGAGGATGGCATGTTTTCAGTTTCATTCTCAGCACCAACTAGATTGACTGCAAATATGCAGGAGAAGAAGTTTCAGTGCAGAATTTTTGCATGAATTGTGAGCTTGTCAAGCTAAGGTAGGGTTGAACTCATAGTGTCTGTAGAACACAGGGCTTTAAAAATGTACTAAAAAGCCTTTTTTTTCCCCTAAGAAATGTATCAGTGTTTTAAAAGTTGATACAGTTCTCCTTTTGCTGTTGTTTTCCACACTTTCTTTACTTTTTGTGTGAGAGTACACCTGGAAACAAAAAGCATTCTTTGAGAGTATTGAAATATCTTACTTTTTAAAAGGAAATACATAAGTCAGAGTCCAATTTGTAAGACACACAAGTTTAATATAAATATTGAAAGCTTATTTTTAACAATGTTATAGGTAGATCTCTTGATTTACTGAGCTTATGGCAATAAACTGAAATAATAGCCTCTTCCAAAGACTTGTGCTGAAATCAGCTGATGTCATAAAATAAATTGTAGTTCTGTCCCCATTTCTCTGAAAAAGAATGCTGCTACTCAGTGCCCTATTAGGACAGACAATAGGCTGATCAACAGGAACATCTGGATCCAACTGTCAAATGGCCTAGTGTGGCAATACCACTAATTGCAGCTCCCTCTTAACATTTGTGTCCTAGTTCAGATTCACAGCATTGGCAATAAGAATATCGGTCTATTATACTTGAGTTTTTTATGTTTAGAAGAAAACAGAAAGGGGGGAAAACTTCACTTGTTTGAGAAACTGATGTAATTTTAATAACTGTGAGGAACAGATAATGTCCTTTAAATTCTTTAATATATCTACTTTATCGAGTGATCTGGCTGTTTTAAACACTTTTTCCAGACCCAACAATGTGCCAAGGTGAGCTTACCATGTATGTTTTAAACTTCAGAGATGTTTGGAATGATTTTGATTGTTTGTATGTCAGTATGCTGTATATAACAACAGGATTTCTCAAAATATTGTGCATTTTAGTTAAATACTGAATTGCCTTTGTTTTAGGGCTCTTTTCCCCTGCTTGTGTTTAGTCTCATCTGAACTTACTTGGATCTGATCTATTACAAAAGGAAAAAAAATTAAAGAATTTGTCTACATAGGAATATCTTGTAAAAGACAAGCAAAAACATTATTTCAAACTTGTGTTGTACATGTTCTTATTTCCTACGGAGTGTCTAATTTTTGTTTGAATTTTCTTCTGAAGAGAAATAAAGGTGGCCTTACTCCTGAATAAATGAGTGATGTTTTGGATAGTGTTAGAGAAGGAAAATGAAAAAAAAAGTTAGATATTTAGTAAACTGAATTGAAACTTGAACATCTGTCTTGAGCTTTTGAGAGGATGTATTTTTTATTTTTTCTCTCTCAGAAAAAATATGTTGTGGAATCTCTTATGCATTTAAAATCTCTTGGCTATCACAATACAGAACGTTAAAATGTCAGTATATATGGAATATAAAGTTGATTAAAACAGGGAAGAAGTGAAACTGGGATTTTTTTTTTTTTTAAGTCTGGAGGAGACTGAGGGGAGACATCATCACTGTGTACAACTGCTTGAAAAGAGGTTGTGGTGGGGGAGAGTTGGTCTCTTTTTCCCAAGTAAGAAGTTTAATAGGACAAGCAAACAGCCTCAAGTTGCACTAGGGGAGGTTTAGATTGGAGATCAGGAAGAATTTTTACCCTGAGAAGATTGTTAGGCATTGCCACAGGCTGCCCAGGGAAGCAATGGAGTCCCCATCCCTGGAACTATTTAAAAGCCATGTAGCTGAGGTGCTGAGAGATGTGACTTAGTGGCAGAGTTGGCAGTGTGAGGTTAGTGGTTGTACTTGATGATCTTAAAGGTCCTTTCCAACCAAAATTATTCTATGAATATGTTTCATCTGAACATGAATTACATGACTTGAGCTCATAAGCACTAAAGCAGTTCTGAAAAGTAATTTTAAAGTATTATTTCTATGTCAATCTCTGTGTTTATTTTAGAAGGAAAACTTAGGTTTCTAAATCAGTTAAATGGCTTTGAAGAGTTCTTTTGCTATAACCAAATAGATGCAGCTAAAAAGATGTAGGGATCTTGATACTTCTCCTTTCTCTATGCCTATGAACATTGGCTACTTTATATATTTTTATGTGTAGCAATTACTGTTCCGAGACCTACATGGATGGCTGGTGTAGCCATTTTCCGTAACATGTTAGCTCAGCCACACATAGTTAAGCCTATGTCACTTCAGCTCTTCTTGTTGACTGGATCAGTAATACATCCCTTCAGCACCATAAACAATCTGAAGCAAGGCTCTGTGTGGCTATGCAGATTCCTAATCATATTTTTAAATAGAATTATTTTAAATATTATTATTGCTTTGCCTTCTCAGAGGAATGTGCACATTCACTGACATCTTAAGAGTTCTGGTCATACATCAGAACCTTTCCAAACAGTAATATTAATGTGTTAAATCTTTCACTTACAGAGGGTTTGGCCCTTAATGTTGAGAAGAGAAACTTAAAAGCATGTTTATATGTCCCCAAATCTTAGGGAGCCTGCAGTGGTCCCTAGAGACAGATTGTTTAATCTATTTTTATTGCCTTTGCTTTTCTAATTCCTCTGCTACCATCTCATTATTTCTTCTGCTCTCCTGCTGTATCCAAGATGTGATACAGGTGGGTGGTCGTTGGTGGTACAGGCTGATAGATTTTTTTTTTTTTTTAACCTGTGGGGTGTGGCAGAAGTGATTGCACAGAGAAGGCAACGTCTAGGATTCTGCATTCACTTAACTGTTAGAAACAGCTGGTGATGACAGGAGTTTGGAAGGGAAGGAGCAGATCCTGCTCTTATGTCTTCATTTGCTGATGGCTTTTTTTTTTTTCTTTACCTGTAAGTGAGCATCAGTAAAAGTGTGTAGAGTCCAACTCTGTACAGCTACATAGTATTTTCAGATAGCAGAAGGTGTATCATCAGGGAGCTAACAACCAAACTAGCCTTGCCTATCTTACCCCCTAACGCCTGAGCTACAAGTTTTATACCAGTTGTCTTAGGTGCATTGGCATGATGCTGTTCCTGGCAAAATGTCTTTGATGTATTTTAATTAATTCAGAATGTCATGCTTTTGTCTTTTATTGTAAAAAATGTCAATGATTATTTTCAATATATGTTTACCTTTTTGGACTTTGACATCTACAGGATAAGGAAGAATGATTGTGAACTAGAAGTCTAAACTCCAGCAATATTCTGGAAAATAATAAAACTGAAGGTGGAACAAGAAACTTCAGTGAAAGTTTCTGCTAGAGAGACAAATTGTAGAAAAGTGTATGAGCACCAGTTATAACAGGAAAGTCTGCCTTTCTGTAAAGGTCTGCCAGAGTCATTGATGAAGATAAAATCCAGTCTTTCCTGAGCTGCTTTGTGTGATTGTGTGCCAAAGATCATATGCTAAAGGGATCAGAGACTTCATGCCAAGTTCTGTGGGGTTTAAGGATTGCTTGTTAACTAGAGGAAATTTTTTTCTTAAAGTTGCATAAATTAACCTTTCTTCTAACAATTTATCTTTTGTTTATGCATTACTGTTCCTTGTTCATTTGTACTGTCATCATCATTCTTTTTTTTCCTCCCCTTTTGCACTAGTCACTTCTCATATCACGGGGGAAAAAATTCTACATCAAAAGGACTGGCATAGCACGTGCTGCAGATAAGAACCCAAGTGTGATGTTGGATCAGATTAAACATCCAGAACTCAGTAATCCTGATAGTGATGAATAACACCGAAAAGTGGAAGATGCAGGCCCTGTATATAGTAAATCTTCCTTGGTGTACCTACATATGAACTGGTTATAGATCAGTGTCTTGGTTTTGTTTTGTTTTGGCATGTAGATACTGATGTCTGTAACTTTTTTTCTGTAGAAGATGTAACTATTTTTAAATGTTCATGGTAGACTCAAAAGCCTTTCTGATGTCTTCCAGGCAGTGAAGTACTGGACTGAAAAAGGAAGCTGCTAGTGTGTTAACTTTTAAATAGAGTGCGTTGTATAAGCTTTAATGTTCATTTTCATAGCAAAAGAAAGAACAAGCATAGATCTGAAATTGAGGATCATGGTGTTCATACATATGGCATGTAACTATTATAAAAAACCTTATTCTAATGCCAGTACCTGATAAGAACAGCAAGAGATGTATGACCGGTGTGGGCTGCTGCCACTGACTCACTGTGTAATGACAGGCAAATTACTCAGTTTTCTGCGTCTCGCTCTAGTCCTTTATAAATGAGAAATATTGTTTCTCAGTAAAACTCTTTGAGATCCTTGGATAAAAGGAGATTATTTTTTTTGTACGCCTACTGAGTATATGAGTTTGAAGTGAGAGAGTTCAGCAAATACCAGGTTCTATCCAAGTCTTTTATCAGTACAGACACATTACAATGAGTCTTGCTGCTCATTACGGATTTTATTAAACTGCCTTGTACTCCTGAAGAACTCTGTAAAGCACAAGCAAAAAGAGGAGTTTAGGTCGGACTTGGCACTTGAGTCTGTGTTCTGTTCAAATCTTTTTATAGTTAAGTGCAGCTTCAAAAAACCTTCTGACATGTGCATTGATAACCACCATTCTGTTTTATTTGTTACACCAGACACTGTACCATCTTCACATGAAATAAGTAGAGCAGTTTCCTGTCAATCTCCATCACTTCTGCATTATGTCTTTGGCTATGTTTTATGACTGAATTTTCCTAATGTTTTGGAAACTTGACCTTTGCAGAATTGTCTGTAGCACCATGGTCTTTCCTGAGGCATCAAAAAAACCAAAACACAAATTAATGATTTGGACAACACAAAACAAGTCACATGCCACTTGTTTCTTCCCAACTATTCTTCATTGTCATTGTTTGCTCTATGAAAATCCTTGTGTATTCTGTAGTGAAAGGGGCCTAAATAATGCAGGAGATTTTAAGTGAGGTCGGTAGCAGATATAAGTAAAGAAATGATGAAACAGTTTCAGGTATATGTAGAAGATGATTTGTTTAAACATAAAGAGAATGACATTATTTCAGCACTGACATGTGGATGTTAACTTAGGTTTGTTGTATGGTTTGTTTTTTTAAGAAATTCAGTCTTATTTTGTGATAATCCATAAATAGTTGTGGAAGTGGTGGAGGGTATATGAAATTTCTGGTCTCTAGTGCTTCAAGGAGACATATGCTATTGTCTCTTTTTGTAAATGGTTGCCCCTATGATTTTGCATCTTTTTCTCCTTCCATTCCATTTATCGTCATTAGTCATTCCTTTTTGATTTGTTGACTTCCTTAGACTTTTTCTTCACAAGAAGTGCCTGCTTTCAATTAATATTTTTTAAAAAATAAAATAAAAAAAATTCATCCCATCATGTAGCTATCACTCCATTTTTTCTTCTGATTGTGTTCTGCCCCAAATTCAGTAAATACACAATGTAAAACTTCAGGTTTTTATTTCTCTCTACATTTTGCCCATATTTTTACCATTTTCCACTCTGAGGTAATATTGGTGACAGTGGAGATAGTGGTTGTGTTCTCTTTACCTGAATGTTACTGTCAAATAGTCAATTTTCTATTTCTCCTTTGTTGCCTTGCCTAGATTTTATATGCTTGGATGTTGTATTTTTATGTGTAAGTGTTCTGAAGGCAGGCATCTAAGTAAAGGCATTCTGACCTCCCTTAAAACTGATAGTTATTTATGAAAGTGATTTTGTGTTTTCTTAAATTCTCTAGCAGTCATACTCTATAAAACTGAAAGCCACTTCTTAGTGAAACCAACAGAACAGGAAAACAAGCTAACTGCAATAGTGAGATTCAGATAAATGCTCAAATATAAAGACCTTTCCCATCACTTGTGTTTCAGACAGAAAATTCAAGAATCCATGGAATTCCAAGATGAGATGTAAGAACCAGATGGACAGTATTGTTAAAACTTGCCATGTGATGGTGGCATGTGTACTCCTGCTCCAGCTACCAATATCTTCCCATATCATGTTTTAGATGAACATAGCAGCAGTTTTACAAAATGGCTATACATGTATATAGGCAAAATTATTACTGATTGTTCACAAATGCAAGTTATTTTGCAGTAGTGACCACCATGTGCCAGAGATGTACGTGTAGCATAGCCTATGTATCAGGTTAAAAAACAAAGCCTACCACAAAGTATGCATAAGCTGTAGGTTTGGGAATCTGTGCTTTTCAGTTACTTATTTTGGATTTCTTGAGAGCTAGTTGAGAGTTTTCTGCACTTTCATGAGCTCTGTCAGCACTTGTTCAATCTAGTTGGCACCTCTTCATTTCTCTCTGTTTTTTTCAGCAGATTTTCTTAGAGAAAGGCGGATGATCTAACACTGTGAAAAAATTCTAATTTGTGTTTCTCTTTATATACTTCCAGAGGACAGATGGACATGTCTGTTATTTAATAATGCTCATGTTACATCCTTCATAAAGAATCAGAATAGCTCCCAGCAGTCTGCCTGCTTGTCAGTAGCAGACACAAGCTTCTTGCTGGTTTTGTGTTAGATAACAGGGATTTCTGCTCTCTGGACTCCAGCTTTCAGAGTTTGAGAACAGCACATTCTTGGATGGGCATCATGGATTCCTCATACTCTTGGCTGCTGAGAAGTTCTCTTTCTTGAGATTTTTCAGTGACTATCTGGTAAATAATTATGCTGTGGTGGTTCTTGGAGAATCAGAGCTGCTTTTCTAAAGCATAAGGTGGTGGTAATAAACCCTTTACTGTTGCCTCTCTCTGATGCACGTAACATCACACTCACATCTGAGGAATTACCAGAGCATCTTGACACTAGCGCCTGAATCTAGAAAGGACAAGCTTTGTTTATTTTCTGTCTTCTGAGTAGTCAGAACTGAAGAACACTGAGATGTTCTTCACCTTGCCTTCTGAGCCACCTCATTGTTGACTAACTGGAGTGGCATGGTCTGTGGCACTGGCTATGCACTGTTTCATGAGTGACAGGTAATGTTCTCAGCAGCCTCAGTGATCCAGGTAGAATCACGTTTTTCAGACTCCAGTTTTGAACCTGCTAGTTTTGACTTCAGAGGACGGGGCGCACCACAGACCTTTACTATCAATGTCTGTTTCTACTCTCTTTGCGACTTCCTGGGGTCATTGGAACCTCTCCAGTCATGGGTAACCAGGGTCTCCTTCCTGAGATGTAGGGAATAAACTGTGTGCTATTGTTGTGTCTTTCCACGGAACGTATTGACAATGTCATAGTAGGCCAGGATGTTACTGGCCTAACTCCATTTGCTGCCAGTTCTGAGACCATGGAACTCTGATACTGGCAGCCCATTTCAACAATTGCATGGTTGTATCTAGGTAACTAGTCTATATTTGCCACACAGTGGCAGAAATTTGCTGAATGGTACATGTTCTGAATTCAGTTTTGCTAATGCCAGTATGATGACTGGAATTCAGAAGGGGTAATCTGGACTTCTAGAGTGCTTCTCGTAATCATAATACAGATGTAACATACTCAGATCTCCTTTGTATGCTGTTAAAGAATGCAGTTGCTATATCTGCTCCCTGGTTTATTATTCTGTAATAGGAAAAGGATTCTCTTCATTTCATTTGGTGCAGTTTTTTGCATCTTCATAATATGGCAAGCTTATTCATCTCTGTCGCAGATCCACTAATACCAGGAAGGAGTTAACTGGAAAACTGAACTATGTGGCTGGTGTTTTGGTTTTGGCTTGGTACTCTGAAGCTTCATGAGCCTTTCTATTCTAGGCAGTCTCCTACTTCGTCATTGAGATGAAGCTTATTGCTAACTTTCTCTGGAAATACTGGATTTCCTAAAGTCCTTATTTAAAATACTTTGTAGTGAAAGGCACTGGCCCCCAGAAGAACTGAACCTGATCTGTGATCTTTGGATGAGAACATCTTGCTGTTAAGAAAATAATCACATCCCATCCCATCATTGAATATGACTATTGTTTTTGTCATACTAGAGTCTTCATTTTGGGGAAAATGCCTCTCCTTGAATATCTGTGGGAGCCCTCAGCTGGGCATGGTACCATCATGCAGAGAGACCCTGCTCCACAGACTGAAAGCTCTTGTTGCTGTCACCTGTGCTTCCTGCAGAGGCTTCCAGGGAAACTGGGATGTGCTGCAGAGCTACTGGCAGGGGAAAAGGGCATGTGAATAGACACTGGAAAACAGAACAACTCAGTTACTTGGTTTCTTTGTTAATGTGGGTATTCCGTATTCTGCCATATGTCCCTCCTCTCTAGCTTTTTAGTTCTAGGCTCTGATAGTTACTGCCTTCAGAAGTGCTTAAGTAATATTGGACCATGTCCCTGTTGTAAAATGCCTGTAGAATAAATTAACACAATTTAAAAAATAATCTTCCAGTAATGTTAGTGTTAATACAGCATGGAAAAATTAACTAAAATCAACAACAACGGAAGACTATTTGATTTTATCCTTTATAGGGGTATTAAA
Source organism: Urocolius indicus (assembly GCA_013401255.1). NCBI lineage: Eukaryota > Metazoa > Chordata > Aves > Coliiformes > Coliidae > Urocolius > Urocolius indicus. The sequence continues at coordinate 68,363 of WBNH01000280.1, read as the reverse complement.
CGAGTCTCATGAAATTTTCTTATCTAAACCCTGAGAACCTGTCGTTACAGCAGTTGGGAGGAATAATATTTTTCATAGGCAATATAAATAAACTGTGCTTCCAAGGTAATATAGTTTAGCTATTAGCTAAATAGCTTTGCAGTTCAGCCTATTCTCTTTTTTTAAGGATATGAATTCTTGATAATGAAAAAGTGTTGGAATAAACAGTCCAAGGCAGTATTACTGATGCTACCTTATTATAAAAAAGTCACATAATAGAATATTTTTTTCATGATATCGTGCTTTTGCCTCCAAGGGAAAAAAAAAAAGTATTCTCTCTATGAGGTAGAAGTTTCACTTTCTGTCATGTCGTGCAGAAGGTAGCAAATAATTTAGGGAAGCTGAGTTTAATAAAAGAGTGCCTAAAGAAGAGGATGTAGGAAAGCAATTGGACCTGACTGCAGAGGCACATGAATGAAAAGAGTTCTTAAATATTATGCCTGAGAGGAGCAGTGAAGGTGTGCTGACTCAGAAGGCTTGTCACCTTTTAATGTCATCTTCATAGATTTATTTGTATGTTGTTAGACTATTGCTTCTCATTGCACTTTGTAAAATATTTGTCTTTTATCTTCTGAGAGTTTCTTTGTGTTTGGATAGAGACTAAGTTTTTTTTTTCTCTTCTTATATATCAGAGAACTTAGCTACTGAAAAGCTCTATCATGTCACTGTGAACATGTTTGTGCATGTTGAGAATAAACTTGTACTTAATCCGTTTTCCTGCAGGGTTTTCTCTTCTCCTGAAAGTCTTGTTTTCAAGGAGCTTGTCTCTAAGCATTATGGGTGTTGAATTAATTTTGTTGGTGAAGACAGTGGAAAAATGATGCAAGTTCTTTCAAAAAAGTTCTGAAACGTGGGATTAACTAAAAATTTGTGCATCTGGGAGACTATTAGGAACAAGTCACGTGACTATGCAGGTCCCTTATGGATGTTACTGCTGCTATGGGAATCTTTCTATACTTCATGTTAAAATCTGTGAAATTTAAAAGCCTTTTAATAATTTGTGGTAGTGCTGGGTGGGTTGTTACGTTGTCATCCATCCCTTCCATTCATAGCTACATGAAATGCATCTCAGCAGAGTACATAGGGCATCTTATATCTGTGGTGTTACTCCAACTACAGATATAACTGACATCACTCTTATAAGCTTAGGAGCAGTCTTGGGCATGGTTCTTGCGCCTTGGCTGTAGTTTTTCTTCTTGCTTCCAGGTGGTACATGTTTGGTGTTATGTGTTTTTTGGTGAAATTTTGGTAATTTCTATTACTGTTCCATCTTCTGCACTCACCCCAAAGGAGTAGGGCAAGGAATAGCAAAAACAGTGATGGGGTAGGCCAGAGACAAGCTGAAAGGTGATTAGAGAAATGGGCATAATGTGAAGAAGTATTTGAGCGGTGAAAGAAATTGAACAGGTGGAAAGGGGACTATTAAGAAGCAGAGAAGAGATGTGGAGGAGATCTGGAATACTTGAAGGAGGGGAATGGTGTGGAACTAATTGTTTCTGTAGTAAATAATTATCTTTGTATTTACAGCATGGCTACTGCATCAATCTGTGAATCTGACCCGTGTTTCTACCTGTCTTTCCAGGGAAGACAACAAGAGCCAGGCTATTTTAAGATTACTTAATTAGTATATTATTTAAATCACCTAATGAGGCCTAATGACTTTTAAAGGGCTATTACTAGCCACATTTAAATCTCTGAAAACATAAACTTAAGTGTGCTATCTTCATAGTCCACTGTTATCTGTTATTTCTTTCAGGGATGAGAACATGTACTAAGTAAGTCAAAAGAACTTTGCATTTGATCTCAGGTATTCTTAGAAGAATAGCCCTCCCAAGAGAGACCATATATATGTTTATAAAATGAGAAAATATATTGAGAAAATGTTGTTTGTTACTAACTTGATAGGAATTTGATGTCTGTAATGGTATTCATAAAAGTAACTTAAGTATTAATTATTGTATCTTGGCTTAATGTATCTGCAAGTCAAAGGGATCAGCATAGACAGTAAGAGCTGTAGCTTTATTTTTTGTGACCCTGTAAACTTGATGTAAACAAGAATTGTAGTGGGAAATCTTTGAACTGTATTTTCCTTTATTGAAAACATAAATGCCTAGAGTAAGCTCCTTTATAGTTTTTAGGAAACTAAACTGGATTGTCTCATTCATTTACTGAATTGACCTTACAGGTAGGATTTTATCATTTTTCCAAGCTAGCACTAGCGGAGACTAATCAGACCTTACTAAATGCTTTTTTGTTGTTGTTGTTTTTCCCAAAGGACTGCCCATCATTTTGGGGATGGCTCACACCAGGTTGAATTCTAGATGTTCCTATTACCATCAACAGTCCTTTTTATGTGGTATTATTCAAAAGGAGACACTGCACAGATAATCACTTATGCTCTGTATTTTGAGAGGCAGCTTCTCAGTAGCTTCTGTTCCCTTTTAGAAAAGGGAAATGAATCTCTCTCTTGGCAGTTGAGTGGAAAAAAATGTTCAGTGATGCCCTCAAAGGCAAGGTATTTAAGGAAATAATGATTTTCACTTGCTGGCAACTTAGCTTGTGCTACTTTTACAGAAGAGAGCAAAGATTTTGATTCTCACCTTTATTAAAAGGACAAGAAACTAGGAGGTTTGTGCATTCTGCAAATCTTTTTCTTGTTAAGAACACTTGAATTTATCGTTTCTGTCAGAAGACTTGAGTCTTTCTGGCTCCACAGGCTTGGAGGAATTTCAGAGTTTTTTCAGAGATTCATGTCATACCAGTACACACTGGGACTATAGGCCACTTAGTATGTACAGATCCTTGACCACTGAGATGCTGGACAGAAATATGCCCACAAGTCTTCAATTGTGTTTGGCATGGCCCACAAGTACACCTTATGAGTAGTTCATTCCTAGATTTAAGAACTGCAGCATCATTTCTGTGCTTAGATTTGACTACATGGAGTTACTGCCCTGTCTTTGATAGGGGTTTTGGGTAAATGTAAGTTGTCTGTGTAACAGCTTGTACAGAACTTCGAAATATTAAAGGTCTACTATCATAAAAGTACGTTGACTTGTCTTATTGAGATGCTTGTTTGGTAGCTCTGGAGACAGAATTTCACCCTTTGTGTAAAAATAATGAATATGGTAGCAAAGTGTTATACCATGACTGTTGCTTAGGCCATTGTTGCAGATCAGCTACCTAAAATGTGTATTCCTTACATGCTTTTGGAAGTCATGGTATTGTGGATAAGTTTGTTTTTTCTCAATGATTTGCATTGCATTTTTATTTTGTCTATGAAATCCTTTTCTAGCATTTGTAGTGTGCCAACTTTGCCAAAAACATGCTCACAAAGCCTTGTGTTAGGTCTCTGCTGACAGGTTTTCATAGACTACCACACACTTCAAATGCTTGGTAGGAATTTCAAACAGATAGACATTCAGCATAATCGTTCATTATTACTTAAAATACTTTTTCACTAGAATCAAAGGAAAACCAAGAAGACTGAGGCAACTGGTTAAAAATCTGTTGTTCAGACCTGCTGCCTTGCTTAGTCCTTGGCTCAGCAGAGGTGAAGCTCTGGACCTTGGCACTGCACAGAGAAGTGAACTGACGGCAGTAGAGATGAAGCAGGTTTGCCAGCTTCTGGATTCTGACAGCATGGAGATCATAACTGGTTTTGTTTAGTTACAATAGTATCTTGTTAACTGCAATACAGTGGAAGAGACTATCCAAATGGTTTTTTTGCTGAGCATTTTGTAAAACTGCTGTAACTTGGAAGATGAATTAGTTTGCATAGAGAGCTCTTAAATTAATCTACTGCTTCAGTTATTTGGCTTCAAAGAGAAAAGAATATTATATCCTTATTTTTAAAACAGTGGGAAAAGATTGTTAAAGTCTAAGACATCACAGTCTCTCCCATATACAGTTGAACAGTAACATATTCATTTTTGACTAATATTTTTTGCACAAGTAGTGTGAGCTTCACTGTGGCATATAAAACTATATTAATCACTTGATTAATTCTTCTTTTGAGAGCAACTTGTAGGGGTAGATTACTTTATTATTAATAAGTAGATGTCAGGTTTAGAAAATGTACCGGAAAAGTGGATTTGTTTCATTTACTAGAGGCTAATTATATGACCACGTCTGTTGGCATGGGTTTCTTAAAGTTAGGTTTTGTTTAAAAACATTTTCAATAAAATTGGCCTCTTCTTTCATACCACAAGTTTGAGGTGATTTTCTGTGATGACATGTGGGTGTCACATGTACTGGGCTGTGGCTACATTCAAGTTGGCATTGATACTTCTGATAGGAAAAAAAAAACCCAAACTGACCTCAGCCTCCAGTCTCTCAACTGAGGCACAGTAATAACTGTGTGCTTGCAATTGGAAACTCACTGAAAAGGCTTGAGATGGGAATTGGAACCATCTTACAGTTTTAGTGACAGAGAAAATATTTTAACAGGGTACTTTCAGACCTCTGGTTCTTGGGCAAAGAAGATGATTTGATTACTGTCAAAGTATTGGTGCAATGGGGCAATGGGCCCATTGGTGCAATGGGCTCTTCCCATGTTGGTTTGTGTCAAGAGGTAATGTGCTAGCTTCCTGTCAGGAATAATGTTTGTTCAGATGAAAGTTCACAGGAGCAGCAGAGAAATAAATGAATTTGAAGACTCTGTGACATGCAGGTGATTAAACTGTATTCAGGATTTTGTTCTTGCTTAAGCATAATAAATACGTGACAAACCATCAGTAGCAGCGTGATAAATAGTAATGTGACATTAAGCTTATAAATAGCCTTTTATAGTGTTGTAGTATTTTCTCCTTTTAATATCCCGTTGCTTTTTAACTTCAGCACACAAAGACTTTGCGCGTGTGTGTTCGTTTTCCCTCCTGGAAATGTTTTATTCTGACTTGATATGTTTCTTTTATTGCTTCATTTTTAGTTGATTAACTGGCTTGTGACATGGTTATGTGCTGCCTTTTTTAGTGGATGTGAAACTTCATGCTGAACTAATAAAGAAACATTAAAGCCTCTGTTGTCTTCCTGAACATGAATACTTCAGAGGAAAATGCTTCTGAACATGACTGTTTTAGAGAAGTTGTTTTCCTACTAAACATAAATTCAGTAAATAATAGAATAAATGAATTAATTTATGTGTAACCAACATTATTGAAAGTTTTTTGCTGATTCTGAACGGTAGCTGATTTTAGAAGTTTACATGTCCACACAAAAGGGCCAGATGATTTTTCTCAGTAAGATGTTTTATTAAATGCAATGGCACAAAATGTTTTTTAATAGAAAATGGATACTCTGTACCTGGAAAATAATTCATTATTATACTAGTGAAAGGAATCTTAACTTCTAATTAAAGGTCTGAGATTTAATTGGGTGGGATGAGATGAATAGTGTATAAATACAGAGTTTGACAGTGAATTTTCATTATGCTTGGGCATTATTTTGATGCTGCAGTGCTTGAAAAATTCCATGTTTCTAGGTTTTGTGCTTGTTCAGTTGGATACCTGTCACTTGGTGCCTTTACTTTTTGGATTCAGGAATGTGGGGATTTGTTGTGTTTTTTGTGGTGTATTAATAGTTGGGCTTGACAGTATGACGTTGTTTTTCACACCATTAATAACATCTGCTATTTCTGTTAATTTCATGGGAACCTACTGTGTAATTCTATAAAGAACAAAGCTATAAGGAAGAAAGAAAACAGTCATATTCAGAAACACCACTCCTCCAACTTTAAAGCTTTTTCAAAAGTTTACTTTGATGAATGCTGGTAAGAATTGTGCACTTTTTAATGTAAGTTTGGATCTTGTCTTTTCTCTCGCATTGTTTCCTTCTAATACTTTTCTTTTTACAGATGCTTTTGTAGATTTGTCAGTTCAGTTTCAAAAGAAGAAAATACATCTCAAAATGAAAAGCTAACTAAGATAACATTTAGAAATACACATTAAATTATTTTTTCCTTTTTTTTTTTTAATGTACAAAACTTATTGTAGCTTAACAATTTACAAAACTCAGAATGTATGAAAATAAGTGCATGGAACCTAGAATCTGACCTTAACTTTTGTGTCATAACCCCTGACAGGGTGCGACTGTTGAAGTCAGTGTGCTACAGTTTTGGAGAACTTTTTGATTTGGCTTTGAATTGCAGTTTGTAAGAAGTACAGATAAATTGTCCTGTCATTTTAAGGTCAACATATTTGAAAAATGATCCTTTTACAAAGTAGGTTTGTACAGTTTACGAACCTAGAGAGCTTAGAACTCTTCAAAGTACTTTGTAAAAGAAATTAAGTCCACAAAACTGTGATTTGTTTATGGTTTTTATTTCAATCTAAGTGAATGATTATCAGATTTAACTGCTTAATCGTTTGAATGTGAGTGACATTTTTGTTACCAGATTCACTCAAATAATTTTGAACTTAAATCCTCTTCAGCTGGCTTAAAAATGGAAGTTTTTTCCTAGAAAGAAAGCCTTTGAGAAGAGGCAGAGGTAGTTCAGAAAAATATTTACCTGAGCTGTTCTAAAGTTATAAAAATGTGAGATGTCTTGAAATAATAAAGAAAGAAAAGGAGAACTTAAAATTCGGGATGATATGAATAGGGCAGGTCTGTCAACAAAGCTGCTCTCACCAGATGCAGAGAGCTCTTTGTTCTAGTACCCAGATGTACTTAGAGGTGACATGCTCTCATACCCCAGGGCTGAAAAGCTTGGGGAGAAGCTGAGTATCTGGGTGCTCAGGAAAGGAGTGTGAGACAGGGCACTTGAGAGCCAGGGGCACGGATGGAGTGAAGTCACTTCTCTGGGCAGCGCTGCTAGGTCACTTCCCTTGGTTTGTTTTCTGTTGGAGGAGGAAGCAGAGTTGACAGGCGTTTTCCAGGCAGGTAGCCAGACAGGCATTATTTTAGTGTTTCCAGCGGAAAATTGCTGGTTTTTGGCAAAACTGAAATTTTCCATGTGAAAAATTTATATTTTGTGGAAATGGCATTTCTTGTTTAAAAACTAATTTTGATGGAAAGTGTCCAATTAGTTATATTCGGCCTTAGAATAAGCATCTGCTCTCTTTAAGTCTATTGAAGATAATTTGGCTTAGGTTTAACAACACTAAAGACAATATACATAGACAACTTTCTTCCCTCTAATACTTCAGTTCTAGCACCAGCCAAATTTCGTCTTGGAGTTGGCTACGACTAGAATAAAAGCTTTTTCCAAATTTTGCCAGTTTGTTTTCAGTTCAGACTGCCTTCAGCTTCAAAGGCTTCACAACACAGATGCCATGGCTGGAACTAAAGCTGGCAATTCAACTAGCTGCTCAGGACTTGAAGATCCTGCTGCATGCAGCCGTATTGATCTGTGGGATGCTATTAGCTAGCCCATGGATATTCTCTGTTGTTGTGTTTTCTGTTGATATTGTCTTCAGATAATTGTGGTTGAGGCTTGTATAGCCGTGTACAGGATGTAAGGCTTGTATTCTCTTACAGTCCTGTGAAGGCAGAACATGTAACTGGTATTTCAATACTGTTTTATCTCCTTAGTTGTATAAAACTGTTGAAGACCAGCAGTTGTTATTCACATGTAATTTCTTTCTTCTTTTGGCTTCTTACACTATATTAAAACCCCTTCCTATTTGGAGGTGGAAATGCTGAAATCAAAGCTGAATATCTCACTTGCTACATTTCCTCAATTCAGTACATGTAGTCAGACTATTGCTCAAGTTTAGAGCTGTTAATAATTAGTGTCCTGAAAGGACTATTCTAGGTTATTCTAGCTATAGGCAGTTGTACACTGTCATTAAAGGCTCAAAGATTACCAGGCTCCTTTTAAAGAATAAAGAGTTTTTGGTTTCTACTAGGCATCTAGAGGACTGTAAACCAGGTAAATAAATATTTTTTGGTGGTGATATAGCAAAGGGGAATAAATGGAGTTAGCCCGTGATAGTTTTGAAGAGAAAAAACTATAGGAAGAAGATGGGTATTTTTTGGGTTTGCTGATTTGTTTCCCTCCCTCTACCTTTCTTAAGCAAGATAAAAAAAATATTAAATTTTTGTCACCTGCTGCTTCTGGTTTTAGTTTGTCTGAACATACACTCATTTCAACCTTTTTTTCTTTTAGTGAGTAAATATTTAGTTCTCTGGGAACTGGATTTTCCTTTCAGTGAAAAAATCTATTTATATCTCTTTAACCTAATCTAAGAACACACTTTGAAAATAATGGCAAATTTATTTTGAGACATTTCTATCAAGAAGATATTTTAGTAACGTTTCATTATAGTCTCCATTTATTGCATCTTCTTACAGCATTGAGTCATGAAACCAAGAATAAGACATCCAGCTCCAGGAATGAGAAGCATTAGGTGTAGTAATCATGTGTGTGAGGATCATGAATTACCATTCTTAAAGCTATTTGTAAAAAGGGTAGGTTATAAATATAATTGAGTTCAAAATATTGGAGGTGGAATTCACTTTGAAAACTTTTCTATTTATTCCTAGTAATCATTACATAGGATAAATACTTCTAAATCTCATGAGCTGACAGATGTATGCCAGGAAGCAAGGTGGATTTATGTCTTATCAATCCATTTAAGTATTTGTTTGATTGATAGTATTTTTTTAAGTATAGAAACATAGTTAAATTCACTATTTTGGGATTTATTTTTTTTTAAACAGTATTTCTCTTCCTAGTTTTCTTTCCTGGTAGTTTCTTTGATTGGTTCAGCTATCTACCTTTCCAGAGGGTCACTGCATTTTTATCTGTTTATCTGTCTATTTATTTTAGTAGTTAGATTCTTTTTCCTGTTAGCTTTGACATTTTCCATCCTATGCTGCTTATTCCAGGAGCATGGGTTGCTGCTAACTCGGGTGCAGGTGTTTTATTGCTGTCGGTTGCACTGGCTTGAGTGTTTGTAGAGGTGCAGGGGCCACAGCTGTGCACTCAGTGGCTCTCCATCAGTCTTTGCTGGCTCACAATTCTGCTATAGCTCGTGGTAGTCATCAACTTCTGGTTTTGTATTACAGGCCTGAAACTGTATCGGCATCTTTGCTTAAAGACATTTTTAGCTTCAGCTAGCTGCTGTCTTGTTTCTTTGCACCACGGTATGCCTTTCCAAAACCATTCTGTAAAGTAATTGCATTATGATCCAGGTGACTCCTGAAGATCGGCTGTAGCTTATTGCTTTTTTGAGGTTTGTAAACTGCATATGGGTATATTGCTGTCACATAGAAACTTTCTAGACATGCTCAAAATAATCTCTGAAACCTCATGTGAATTTCTTTACACATCCTCTTTCATAAAACTCCCCTTACCCCTGATTATCAGCTGCACGTGAAAGATCTCTGACTCAGAAACAGTCTCTGAGTCAGTCTGCACCAGTTCATATGATGTTTGAAGTCTGATTGTGGCTTCAATGTGTCACGTACAGGACAGGTGGGTTTGTATTTACTGTGGATGACCGTACATACTTCATATGAAGCCTTTTCCTAAAGGTATGTGGACTCTGGACATTTTTGTTGCATAATTTGGGAGTAATGCAAATGTCCTGTCTCTTCCAAAGTACTGTTATCATTAGGTCAGTGAGTACTTAGCCTTGAGCTGCTGGAAGCTAGCTGGAAGGAGGTTTTCTGATGTCTTTGCATTTGTTCATAGTTTCACCTGTAAGACTATTGCAGTGAAAATATAAATGGGTTGAACCTACTGAAATAGGAGAGTTTAAGAAAAAAAGGCCTAATTCTAGCTCTTTCTTAGCTGCAGTGTACTGGGCATATTTCTTCAGTGCCTCTGAAACTGAAAACTGGTCAAAAATTGAAAAAAACCCAGATCAGAATTACTATGAAAGTGAAGCAGGAATACAAAAAGTTCCATTTAAACATAAGAAAAAATTATTTCACTGTGAGGGTGAGCGAGCCCTGGCCTAGGCTGCCCAGGGAGGATGTGGAGACTCCTTCTCGGGAGTTCTTCAAGATCCTTCGAGACCCACATGTTCCTGTGCCCACTGATGGAAGGAAACCTCCTTTGGCAGGGAGGTTGGACTAAATGATCTCTAAAGGTCCCTTTCAACCCCTACCATTCTATGATTCTAGGTACTATGAAAATCCAGTGCATTGATGAGACAACTGTAATGTGGTGTAGACAGATATTCACTAAGAATTTGGAACTTGACAGTGGGTTTAAAATGAACCTTATTGAGCTGTTTGGAAGTTGAAAATCCATATGTTTTTTGTCTCTTTTAATGTAAAAAAAAAAATTAATACCTTCTAGGACTGTCTTTAATATAGAGTCCTGCATAGTGAAGATGGAGGAGTTATGTTCTTCATTTGAAAAATGACTGGGCATAAAAAGGGAGAAGATAAAGGTTTTGGATTCAAAATAATTGGCAGCATCAGTGGCAGTATTTCTAAGAACTAATTTTTTAATTAGTGTTACTTCTAAACTGTGCTGTATGTATTGTAATCTCAATGTAGTTTATCTTGTTGGTTTTGTGTTTCCTCAAAAATTACATACAGGAGTGAAGAAAAATGGATAACAGACTTCCTGCGCTGTCCTAGTTCAGACCCAAAGCAGAGAAGGGAAGCAGCTCAATTTGAGAGGCAGCTTTTTTTTTTTCTCTTTGAGCATAATTAGTATTAGCACTTAATTAGATAGAAATGTCATTTATAATGGGCTTTTCTGTAATCTATGCTCTTGTTCTTGGGGGAAGGGAGGAACAAGGGAGGGAATTCTCAAATTGTTAGTTTATTTTTCAGATCAAATAGTAGGCTGCTACAGTACTACCAAAATAATTTGCTGTGTTCTGTTATACATCCACCATTTTTCTCCAAGAAATTGACCAATATTCTGTGTAGAATGACACTCATTAGTAATTGTTTTGATGTTGAAAAGAATGAAACTTTGGGAGTGATAGGGTAGGTTATTTCACCTTTAACCTTTGTCTCCCATTAGTAAAGGAGAGATTGTAACAGTGAAAATCTTGCTTGATGCCACACAGCGGTTGTTCAAATTTGAAACCTCTATCCAAAGAAGTAGATAAAACCCTATTATCCAAGGAGGTCTTAATTTAAGAAGTCTTCAAGTAATTTGTAAACTGAGAATAATAACTAATTCAGGCATTGAGTCTATACTGAAATCCCCAGCCAACCTCATGAAATCCTCTGTTCATTTTGTATTACTAATTTTCTATTACTGACTCATGTATAGAAGCAGATAGTGTAGGAGAGGGGCTAAATTCACCTTCTTTTCTCTCAGTTGTTGAACTTCAAGCCCAAAATGTCCAGAAACTGTCAGATGTACTTTAAGATGTACTTTAATACTTTTTGTACTAGATTTGGCTCTTCATGTGGTTGAGGATAGAGGATGTTGAGAAGGAAGATGTAAAGGTAGCTCATTCATAGGTGAGATTATGGACATTTTTGGGGACATGAGTGCATAGCTCTTCATTGCTCTCAAGAGCAAAGTACTTGCAGATAGGGATTTCTTTTGCTGTTCTATACTACTTCCATCTACGAGGAATTTATCCAAGCAGTTCAGATTGCTCACAGGTAATGGAAGTCTTGAAGGAATATATAAAAATAGCTGGTGACTATCTAAGTTTCAGGTACCAGTTTTGCCTCTGAAGCGTGGAGGCTGCTCAGGGTCAGGCTGTAAAGGAAGCATGTGGGAAGGTCTGACGGAAGGGTGAGCTTGGAAGTCCCAGAGGTGCCAGCCCTATGCAGATACCTGGGCTAACAAGAGCATGATCTAGTTACCCACCAGTGAAGGGAAGTTGCTGAAGTTATGGAAACTTTTCCATTTTAACTTCCAATATCATTGTCTTGTCATGTTCAGTGGTCTCACAACAATTCTTTTGGAATGCAGTAGCACTGAAGGAATCATGCTTGTAGTTAGACTGTGCAGTCACTCTGTCCCATTTTGTTGACAGGAAACATCCAATATCCCTCTTTTCCAGTAGAATTTTTAGGAAGAGTTTGGTAAGCAGCCATGTGATAGCTTTACAGGAGTGTATATGTATTCAATTAATTTGTATGTTACAGACAAATAATAAATGTACAAAAGAAGATTTTGATAGAGCCCAGAATCATTCATGATGCTGTTTCCTGGCCAGGAGTCCAGCTTGAACCTTTGTACCTGGTGACTACAAAGTGTAATGACCCAAAGTTTACATGTCAACTTTCAAGAGTTCTGGATACTTTCCGTTTTTTGGTCAGCAGAAAGCAGGAAGAAATGAATGAAGTATGAATTGTTGGAATAAGTTCAGGATTGTAGGGCATGGGTTGATTCACATACATGAAAATGTATTTCTTCTCTGACTTTATAAGGAATGTGCTGAAGCTGTGTGCTACGTCAGAATTTTTGAAAGACAATAAGTTTGAACTTCAATTTGCTCGACTAAGATTAATTAATTGTTCACTATTTCTAAGGTAAATCAATGTTCAACATTTTCAAACTGGTTTTGGTTAAAATGCTTCATGTAGTTTCAGTGACATACTTTCAGGAAATGAATCTAACAATGGATTCTGGATACAATATAGTATTTGTTTGAAATGCAGTACATTTGTGGTATTACTCTTTAAATTTTAAAATTAACTTTGTAGTTGTTTCTTTTTCCCCACCTAATTAGATTGTCTGGATTGGGATGGGGGTTTCTGTGGGTTTGGTCTGCTTTTCCACCTCTTACAGCAAATTTATGTACTGTGTTGGACCCAAGTTGGGTGGACTACAGTAGAAATACATGCCTTCTGGGTTGCTAAAATACTAGCTTCCAAACAAATGAAAATGTAGCAATGCATTAACTTCTTGGCTGCTTTAGCCATGAAAAAATACGTTTCTCATGTCCTTGAAGGTACTCGTGCATGCTGTGCTGTGCTACAGTAGCTTTCTCTACAGTACGTAGTGCGAACTTTCTTTAGAAGAGCTCTTAGAGTCAGCAAATCAGTTGCACTCCTGGATAAATTACAGTTAATTGCATTCTTCTAACTGCTTATTTATTAAGTTGCTTAAAATGGGTTAGTTTATTGTAAGCCCAAGCAAATTGTCATTTTAGTATACCATGTTTACATTTAAAAAAAGAAGATGCTGAAAATTCACTTGTGAAGCTTTTTGTGTGCTGTTTAATGCCCTAACCAAGCCAGTATTGCAGGAATGTTCTGCCCTTTGATAGGGAACACTCCCTAGAATTGCTTCATTGCTTGAAACCTGAGCTCAGGCAGGAAAGGTACAGCTTACTCGCTCCTCAGACCTGAAAGTGGAGTTTCATTGCACAAGTTCTGTCATTCTCCAGTTGCTGTAGCGGCACGTGCTCTTAGTTGTTAATTCAAGTGTCTAAATACTACGTGGTTAGCAAAAGATGCTGAAAAATTATGGGCAGAAACTTTCATATGTGAAGACTAATCTGATTTTAAAACCAGTTTAAATAAACCACTTGCGTATATAGAAAGCCTTCAGTGTAAGTGGCCATGTTCATGACATGGTTATTCACACACAGTACTACCTTGCTCAAGTTAACCTGTTGTTTAAAGTATTTGTTCTTAATCATTTTTCAGTTGAATCTTACCTTTTGTTTTTATTCCTGTTTCTTTTGGGGCTGCAGAGTTGTCTTTGGAGCTTGAAGTCAGTTATTTCTTTATTCCATACTAACTTTAACATAGTTTAGTTATAGAAGTTTGCAACCAGCATAGATGACTTTTTATCAATCTTGTCATTTTATATATCATTATTTGCTGGGAAATCAGATAATTGTGGTTTATAAACTCATAAGCAATAACCAACCATCTCATTGTTTCGCTGGTGTGCTTTTAAAATGTGTAGCATGAATGGCAGTACCTGATCAGGAGAAATAATATTGTCTGTTGTTGGAGTAGTAAAGATGATGTGGGTACAGTTCAGGGCCAATTCTATTGTAAAACAAGTGTGTCACAGGAGGACCAGTAATGCAAGGTCTACCTGTGTGTAACATCTGCATCTTTTTTTGTATGTACATGTGCCAGTAGAGGTTTCAGTATGGGTTGTGCAAACATGATTGGCTACAAAGCAGTTGCATGTTATAGCCTTAGCAGATCTTAGAGTATTTTTGAGAGAATATGTGATGGTGAAGGTGTTTTAACATAATTCCTACATACTTCTATAGTTTCTTTACTGACACGTGGGGAAAGAGAAACTTTGAACGTGGTTTGCAGAAAATAGTCTGGCTTTTGTTGCCTTCCTCTCTATTACTTTCATACCTGTTATAGTTCCACTTTGCCTAATTATTTCAGGATTTCAGTTACTACACTTAGTTGTAAAACTGTATTTTGTAGTTGCAAAAGCCTCTTAGATTCATGGAAGAAACTTCTCTGCTACAGAGTGGCTGTTCAGGCTACTCTGCATTGTATGTGGGACAAGGAATATTCATTGCCTAACCTGAAGTTCAAAATTTGGTTTCCTAATCCCATGAAGAGAATATACTGGACTTCAGTCATTCACGAATGGTGTGAATATGACCAGGAAGATGCTAAACTCTAGGCTATAGAACAGTGTGTGAGAACTATTTCTGTGTGTGTCCTGTTTTGAGAAGACATTGTTTTTCACATCTGGAAGGTAGGTGAACTGACCAAATGTAGCTGGTCTTGTTTCCTTAGCAAACTTATTACACAGGACCTTCTTGAATTTGGCTGTTTCATTCATGTACATTGAGAAAGACATGAATCGCTGTGGTCTGTGACTATTGAATGGATTTGTTTGGCTGGAGTAAAGATCTGTCAAGAACCTTGCTGGGTCTATGGAAGGATGTAGTGAATAGTTGTTTGGTAGCAAAGGATTTTAAGGATCACTGAGAGTGAGTTTCCTCCTTGTTCACCCTTTTGAATTTGTTGATCTGTTTGAAACTCGGAAGTTTTCTATCTAGTTCTAGTCAGTGATAAGGCAGGAAGAAGTACTGTTGGTTTTCATCAGCAAATAAGACAAAAATAAAGGAGGGAACCAGAGGTAAAAGTTGGATTTGCCTTTTTCTTCCCTGAAAGTATGATGGTTTTTGGGCTGTAAAAAATATCTTTGTTTTTTTCCTCTTTTCCCCTGCTGCAAAATTGTGGATTACTGAGTTAGGCCTTCCTAGCTCACTGCCAAATGGTTTTCTGCAATACTTATTTGGAGGCTAAACAGTCTTACTTGGTGCACTGGTGTTTATATTTGCGGGAAAGGACTCTTAAGATAACCCTTACTGTGTCTTGGTTGATTTGTTACTTATTCAAAGCCTGGCAAAATATGCCTATCAAAGGGTTGTTTCTGTGATGTGGATAAACTATTTTTAATCAGATTGCATGCTTTTCTAAGTCTTTTTGTTTCAGCTCACGGGCAGCTACTACTTTTAAAATCTTGGCTACAGTTACTGGTTATGTAGCTGCACTGATAAAGATGCTGGTCTTTATGTCATTGAGGCTGGTAAGGCCTTAGGTAGATTGTGTCTACGTGACAAAGTATCATTTATGAAAAGTTACGTTGTTGGCTCAGAACTGGTGTGGAGGTTCAGTTCCTGTTCTCTCTTAAAGGTTTTTTTCTACCTTATATTTTTGAGACTATGTAGAATGCGTAACAGAAGCAGCCTCTTCTTGAATTGAGACGTGTGCTTTCTTCTTAGGCTTTACTTTAAAGTTTTTAATGTTTGCAACAATTGCTTTATCATTAAATGAAAATAAAGACTTTATCTTGCAGATGGTGGGTTTATCTGTTACCTTTATCCTTTCTCAGTTTGTCATGTTGGTTTAACAAAACAAAAATAAATGCTGTAATTTTACATGAATACAGCATTGCAGTTCTGAAGCCAGTGACTGAGTAGCCAAAAAAAAAAAAAAGCTATCTGGTAGGAAAACAAGTACTTTTAAATCTGAAAATACTGGTAAAGTCAAAATTGAAAAATTTTAGAGGGATGGACAATCATTGAAATAAAATTTATCGGAGATGTGTGGTCATGCTGAAAAAGCTGAAGAGGTGATCTAGAAGAGCAGAATACCTCAGATTTTTAGGGCAGTTGCTCAGGAGGTTGGCAGCAGGCAGTGAGAAGTTTAAACTGCAGGGTTCCCTGCCTGATACAGGCTGCTTGGATTTTGGTCTTGCACTTTCCCACAAAGGCCTAAGTATCTAAGCCATCAACTATTTAGGAGAGGATTGAGCTTTTACTTATTACTCATTCATTTGTGTATATTGGAGCACAGATATCTCTTATGCTTTAGGCAAGCTCCCTAATCACTACTGGGATGTTTGCTGCCCTCTACAAAATTCTTCTTTTATCACAATACACACCCACTCCCAACCCCAAAAAAGGGGACAAACGTGTTTTGTGTTCGAGTTTGAGAATATATGTTTTCTTTTACTACTTTTAAAGATATTTCCATGTTCTATCTCAATATATTCTCTATTTAAGTTATGAAACTTTCTGTTTGCTTACGCCCTTGTCAAAGGATGTAGAAATAGTTCGCTGAGTGTATAATTAAGTGAATCACAGGCCCCAATCCTGTGAGGTACTTAAAGTAGCTAATATCGTTGGATAGGGCTAATAGCATTGGGTGTGCACATAGTACTTTGGTGGACTGAGAGTGCATGATAATCATTACAATCTTAGTTTTGAAAAGTGAAAGGCATGTCTCAATTTTTGCATTTGATTTATCAGCACTTAGTACAAGGTGCAGACTTGTGTTGGTCATAGTTCTTTATCTGCAAAATTAGAATTCCAAAGTAGATGCAGAGATCCAATCCAATTGATCTGAAGATTCAGTACTTTGACAAACCTTGTATCTATTTATGTTGTAAATAAAAAAAAAAAAGAACAAGGGAGAGGAGGGGAGCAATGTTAATGTTTTTGTGTAAGCACCTTTTTCTGTTTTGCACAGAAATTAATTACTAAATTGCATCTAGTAGTATGAGCCTGGTAGCCATGGTGCTCAGCAATTACAGTGCTTTTTGAAGTGAAAACGCTCTTCTGAAACTTAACCTCAAACCAAATCCACAGAACAACCTTAAAATATGGAGGAGAGAGGACAATGGGCAGAAAGTAAAAGATGGAGTATTTTGGAATAAGATTGAGTGGTAATTTGTAAGACATAGTTCCATTATTGGATATCATGAGTTTAGTACTCATTTTTCTTTTGACTGTAATAGAATTTTTTAAACAATGATCTTGCTGTCTACTGACCTTTCTTTGATGTGTAACATTGTTTCATTTTCATTTTTTTGATCTTTTAAAGTTGTATTTGTGTTTTGCCTTAGACCCTGTGTGGACAGTAATGACCGCACGTTTCCGATTGCCTGCTGGCAGAACCTACAATGTACGAGCGTCTGAGCTGGCACGAGACAGGCAGCATACGGAGGTGGTCTGCAACATTCTTCTCCTGGATAACACTGTACAAGCTTTCAGAGTTAATGTAAGTTATTTTTTTTATTGTCAATCAATATCACTGAGCTTGTGTTCCTTTGCTGGACTTGTATGGCTGGAGTTCGACTTCCAAAATAGCGTGAAGTACAGAATAAAAGGGAAAGTTATGTTCAGGCAGGCGTGCTTCTACATGTACATACTAAGTCACTGTGAACTTAGTCATTCTGGCATCCTCTAGAGTACTAACACAACTTCATTTCAAAGTTGAGTATACAAAGCATAATTTATTTCTAGTAGTTCTCTCCATGAACTAAAGTTGTGTCGTGGAAATAGAGGGCAGTTTTACGACTGAGTTGAGTGAGGAGCAAACTAGTTACGCTCTGTTTTTGTATTTTGAGCATGAGTAAGGTGATAATGGTAACCCTTCTCATGACTGTAACTATGTTCAGTTATGTGTATGGTTATATTTGGTTCCAACTATCATCCTTAAGTATCTCTGCTTTTCTCAGACTATATTCTTGTTCTATGTTTTCTCTTTCTTAAACTCACTACTCTCCAATACAAAAATGGGAATGGAGGGAAAGTAAGTAGGAAGCTGGTTGCTGAATGCAGAAGACTGACTGGGAAAAGCGAATAACTTTTAAATATCAGTCTGGAATTTAAAAGAGCTTATTCATTAGATACTCCAATCTGTAATCATTGATAGGAGTGAAAATAAGAATGTTCATGATTTTGTGCATATGACCATGGAAGTACAACTATTTTCTTGAGTAAAACAGCCCACAAACAACAAACAAGGACCTCACAAAAAAACATTAAGCATTTCAAGTGATCTTTGTGTGAGAAGAAACAAAACTCAACAGGAAAGAAGCTGTGAGATATCCTGGGGCAGGAGAACTTGTCTTTTACTTTATAAGCTACAAAATGAATGACTTGTGTGGAGAAAGGTTGAATAATGTGATGGTGAAAGTTCCAGGTCATAGAATCATGGCATGGCATGGAATGGTTATTAAAGTTCTTCCAAGAGAAAGTTAAACATAAGCAAGTGGATTGAAGCAGCAGCTCGATATCAAATAAGGCTGTGGGACTCAGATGGGAGGTGAGGGAGAAACTGAAGCAGTTCTCGAATCTCTGGGAACAACTTTAATTTGGACTATTTAGAAAAGATCTAATATGCAGTAACTGTGAATTCTGATGTTCAGTGAGGATATTTATATGTTTGAATGTTTTAGGGAAGATTTGTGAGAATGATTGCATTTCTGTGATCTATAGTCGGGTTGTTAGAGCCTGTGCAGCCTGCAGCTGCTTCAGAGGAGTCTCTGTTGTCTAGCAAAAACTTGCAAGGATCAGGTGTCAAGTGGCTTAAGATTTAGATGTAGACCTGTTGGTTATTTTGGTTTAGATATTTCAGTCAATATGGAAGGCTTTAGTATGTTCTCTTAAGGCATTTTTGTAGTTCATTCGGGAGCTACTTAGCTTTTTAGACTTCTGAGTAGGTTAAGAGTGGGAATTTTGGATGATGGAACCAGTGAAGGATGACCAAAGGCTTTAATTTATTAACATAAAGCTTCATTTCCTTTTTTCTATAATTTCTCCTATACCCCTTGTCCATTTTTGTCACCAGTATTCCTCTGCTCTTCTGTATCTCATGTGTTCTCATCCATGCTAACAAATTCCCAGTTTATACTGCCTTTCAAATAGCAGTAAGTGCAGGGTATAGTTGGAGATAAAGTATTAGAAGTGCGTGAGAAATTGCAGATGTTGTGTTCTTTGCTTTCAAGTGCATGACTTTTCCATTAAAATATCTGTCTTGCAGTTGTTTGTTTTTAAGAGTTGTCTAAAATAAGTAGTAATTGTTACATAGTAGGTATGGGAGATTATGCCTCTCTTTGATCTAGGTGTTCAAAACTGTATGTTGTTGGAGAATGCTAGTACCTATCTAGAACAGAATTACCGGTTAGAAGTCATCAAATGACTGCTCTGTCACTTCCAAGAAAAATTATGTAATATGTTCTTGTCACCTCCCTAGTGTACTAAATATTCTAATTGCATGGATCATGCTTTGTTTCTTATACAGATCAGCCTTCAAGTTTGTCTATTCAAACTGAGTTTAGGGAATAAAGAGTTCTTTGGTACTTAACATTTTGATCTCTGGTCTTAGCCTCAATCAGTTATGTTTGGGTATTTTTTAAATAGTAATTAAATATTCAATCTTAGCAAATCATAGCATACTAACCTGTATGATTTACAAATTTTCAGGCTTCATAGCCATGTTTTACTTTATTGTGGTTGACACAATACTTGACAATAAATATTTACAAAATTGTTTTCAAAATAGGAAGAACAAAGATAACATCAAATAAATTAGCAAGGTTTTTTTTTCCTCCTGGTGACTACTATAGGTGTTCTGAATGCTAATGATTATAAAGCTCAATTATCTGGAGTGTGCAGTGCTGTATGAAGAAAATGTAATTTCTTTTCCAACAGCAAAGTACTGATAATAGATAATGTCTCTTGGTAACTTAGGTGATGCGTTCTAAGTTCACATTTCAACCAGCCTTTTCAGTTGATCTGCAAAATAGGTGCTTTTTGTGCTAAGCCTTACTTTGTATAGAGCATAACAAATCAAATCAAATAATCCCTGTGGATTGTAGACACACAAAGGTTATTTTGGTTGCAGGCAGAATAATCAGTTAAACTAACCTGTGTGCCTGTTTGAAGAGTAGAAATTCTTTCTAGAAAATGCTTTGCTTATCAAATGAAGAACTCTTAGTTCTGAAAAAGAACACTTCATAGAACATCTAGGTGGAAGAAGTGAGGCTAACTCGAGTTAATAACGTGCTCAGGATGACTTGCATTACTGCAAACCTGCTTCTTTAAGATCAAATTGCTTTAATTGTTTTAATTAGTTGTTTAAATATCTCAAATGGCATCTTTTCCATTCAGGCTGTCTTAATTGTGTTCTCTGGAGATTACGTTAAACTCGAGGGACAACTAAGTCAAAGTAGATGGCACGAGTTGTGCTGTGAGCAAGACTTGTGGGTTAGTGGTCTTGGACAAATGTTTCTATTTAGAGTCCAAATCTGTTTGCACTGTCACAGCAGCAATATCTCCTGGTGTTTGCTGTGGATACAGCCAGTTCCGTACACTGGCAGCGAAACCAGAGTGTCTGTTAGTAATATAAATTGATGAGATGATGGTAGTAATGTTGTGTAATTACAGGTATTTTCCTAAATTTTCAAGCAGCTAACAATCATTTTACTATTAGAAATGAATGTGTACATATCTAGTTGTACTAGATATTAGCCAGTAGATGACAGATACTTCATGAAGTGCAGTTAATATATTGATGTCTAGTGTTGATTTCAAATTTGTTCTAAAAGGGCAAAATTTGTTAGATGTTTTGTCTTCAGTGAGAAGTACATCTAACATTATAATATTCCAATTTAGCAAAAGTGATGTTTCGTATCTAACTACTGCAGTTTTGTTAGTTCCCATTTTTCATATATTTTTCCTTTATTCCATGTTTTGAGGGTAAATGTTAAGCTTCAACTTTATCTTTTGCAATAAAGCAAGTTTCTTTTCATGCTAATCCACCTTTATTGATTTTGCTTTTTCATATATATATAAAAAAAAGGAAAAGTAGAAACTTCATACTACTTATAATTTGTGGCAGCTATTCTGCATTTATGATAACATGACAAATATTTTAGACCTTTCACAACAAGAAGGATTGTGACCTTCACCTGCTCTGGCAAGCTGCAACATCATTATATAAATATCAGAGATGGGTTAAACTGAGGTCTGGTTTTACTAGATGCTTATCTTTATTTTGCGCTGAAAGTAAAACATTGTGATCAAAACAAATGCTTCATGTTGAAACTAGTTTTTTCTTGCCAAATTGGCTGTTCTGTTGCAGGAGAAATACCTTCCTTGTGGCCATGAAATGATGTTCTGACTTACTAAATTCAAACTGATTATAAAGGTCTAGGCTTTTTTGTTGGGAAACATCTGTTCAGATACTTAAGAAACAGTATAAAATTCTCAGATTGATATTGGAAAAAGGATACTTCTTATTTGAAGAAGTAACATGTCACCTGTGATGACTGAGACACTAAACTTGGATTCCAAATGTCTACCATTTTCTCTAGTTATGGTCAGAAGATCTTAGTTTGAGTTCTAGTTTTAAATGTACATGAGGAAAAATGCCAAGAAGCAATTAGTGTTGCTATGTAATTTTAAAATTAGTTTTGTTGGCTGAAAAGATTATACTGATTACTGCTTTATTTCAAAACATATCACAAACTCCTAATTGAATAAATAAAGTGACTATTGTGGATTGTATATAGAAATTCTATGATGCCTTTATATTATTGTATATTTATTATGTTAACATCTGTGTGTTTTCTTTGCTTGTATTTAGTTATTGAAAAGTCAATTTTTCAGTAGTGAACTTTTTAACAATAGTGCTCCTACTGGCTGGTCAGTTCATTACACATCAAGGTTTTTTTTTTTCTGTATGATTAAAAAAAAATTTCAAAGTAATCGCATCAATTCTTAGATCACTTTAACTCAGCCAAATTTATATGAGATCTGAAATATATTCCTTATGTAAAATCAGTTTTAATAGAGAGCTATGGTTATGGTTGTTCTACTGGGAGCCTTCCAAGCAGAGTTTGTTAAAAATTATCAGAGAGGAATAGTTATTATTATGAAATAAACTCCAAGAAGCTTAATTCTTAGCCACCAATAAATGATTTTGATAAGTTTAGTGTAATTTTAGCTGAACAAAGCAAGGAGTTTTGAGGGATGTTAACAAATGTCTGAATGTGATTTGTAGGGTTTTTCTGGTACATGGATATCAATGAAATTCCTGCAGCCTTCTTGTGGTCTCTTAGTTACGTACATGTTCTAAGCAAATGAAAGTAAACTGTTGATAATCTCTGAGAAATGAGGTCACCTTGGAGCAAGATTTTTGTTTTAAAACTTAAAAGATATCTTACTGCGTAGAGTAAAGGAAGCAAGATTTTCCAAATCCACTGCAGCATCAATAATAGTTGGCACCTAGAAGATTATCAGAAGCTTAATGTGGTGCCAGAGAAACAGAAAATCTGAGTGGAAAATGTTTCAATCATTTCTTTCATTGTTTTTTTGTTGTTGTTGTTTGTTTGTTTGACAGTTGTTATTGTAGAATTTTTCTCATCTTTTGTACTTCAAGTAGCTATGACACTTCTTTGGGAAAGTCTCTTGAGATATCACCAGATGCATTTAAGTCCTGTCATAATGGCACACTCAGCGTTTCAATCACTGTATTGGTGGTATTTTCAGGTTAGGCAAAAATTGCTGAGTACTAACAACCACAGATTCTTTTTATATCGTTGTCCCTGCAGTAGAAATCAAGTTTGTTCACTTGGCTCTGAAAAGCAATATTACTGTTATTCAGTTCATTTGAATTAGTTCATTTAGAGTGAAGCGCAGTGTCTTTGAGAGAATGCATATAAATGACACAGATATTTGGCTGCTTCGACTGTCTCTGCTATTGAACTTTGGAAACATTTTCAATGTACTGGTTAATTTGGATTCAGGAATATGTTTTCTGATAAGTAATAACTTATATGGACCTGTACTTTCAAATTCAGTGACCCAAATAAGAGTACAATCTTCTTTTTCAAATCTCAGCCTTTTTTCAGTACATAAGTATCAAATTTGGCTAGTGAATGGCTTTCAGGAATAATCATGTAACTAGCTGAGAAGTGAGAAACTCTTATTGTCAGAAAATGACAGAAGTAATAATTCCTTACATGTTTCAGACAGAATAAGCTCATTTAAAAATAGTGTTCCTGGGATTTATGATAGTTAAAATTTAGGCTGGTAGAGCACATCTGACAGAATGTTGTATGCTGCTTGCCTGAAGTCTATATGTCCAAGTAATTATTTGTTCATTAAAATATATATGTATTCTCTGCAGAAACATGATCAGGGACAAGTTCTATTGGATGTAGTCTTCAAGCACCTCGATTTGACGGAGAGAGATTACTTTGGTTTACAGTTGGCTGATGAATCTACTGATAACCCTGTAAGTTGACTCTTGTTTTATAAATACTATTTTATAAATCATAATCATGTTTATCACTGTGCTCTGTGTCATTGTAAGGACAAATAGATAAAAGCCTTTCCGATATTGTGCCATCTTCTTCAACTGTATCATTTGAATGGGTCAGTATCACCTTGTAGTTATAATGAAACTGAATGTTAATAGTTACATGTTTGGAGTAAGATGTTGAGATCTGTCCTTATGAAATAATAACTTTAAAAAATGTTTTATTGTATCTGTTTACTAGACTGCATGGTTACTGTCAGTGCTAAAACTCTGGTTTCTAAGATCCCAGTTAGTGACTTACCAAGTGTGACACTCAGGCTTACTATTTGAAGAGAATCTGTAAGCCAGTGAGGTCACTCCCTGGATGTGTCAGACATGCAAATTGCAGAGTCAAAAGTACTAGAACTAGTTTAAACAAATTAACTTTTGAGTTGGGTAAACTGGCCTGCTTGTAGCTCGACTGCACAATTCACCTTAGATCATCAGTTTAAAGAGTAGCTGGAAGTTGTTAAACTACAAACACAGCGTAATTGAGTTTTAATCTCTTAGGTTTATGTGACAATCATAGAACCAAGTCATAGGCAGATTAGTGTACTGTAAGAGACAGATAGCTGAAGAACAACAGTAGCAACTGTTGGTGATCATGTTTGTGTCTTTCCAAAATCAGTAACGAGACTTTGTATGCCAATAAGGCATTTTGGTAAAAGAGCAAGTAAAAAGTAGTAGAAAAGCAACAGTTTCTTAATGTATAAAGCTGAATTTCTCTAAATTTGATGTTATAAATTGTCTCTTTCCAGAGGTGGTTGGATCCAAACAAACCAATCAGGAAACAGTTAAAAAGTGAGTACATGTATATATTTGGTCAATTCATATAGCGTTATGCTGTTTTTCTAGGGTGTCCTGATTAATTAGAAATAACTTTTCTTGACCATAGGAGGATCTCCCCACAGTTTGAACTTCAGAGTGAAGTTTTTTGTAAGTGACCCAAACAAGCTCCAAGAAGAATATACAAGGTATGTCTAGCTAACTCACCAATAAAACATTTCTCTGGAAGGCTTATGTTTAAGGGGAAAATAATCATTAACTGGGAAATTTTCTTTTAGATCTTTGTTTCCTATGTGCAAGCTTCTAATTTTTGCCTAATAATTACAGATATGAACTATGCAGTTACACCAAATCAGTATAACACAAAACCTCTGTGAATAAATTTACAAATTTATATGCAAAATGAAGTAACTACATGAAGAAAATACTACCAAGTAGAAATAGAAGAGGGAAAATGAGAAGAAAAACTTAATCCCGCTGTTCACCAATGAGTACAGATTTAATTTTATCCTTACTTGTATTCTCTTTTGTGATTAAAACAATTCTTGAACTTTTTGCATTTTTTTTTTATTCTTCCCTCCCGGTTTTCTGCTTGACACTAATAAAATTAATCTCTTTGTATGAGTGTAGTCCTAGCTTGAAGCATGTAAGCTTATTTTGATAGCAACCTCTTAAAGTCTGTTGAAGAAAATGCTCAGTGTTGAATCAAGATAGGAAGCTTGTGAGTTGCAGTTAGTCCTTGAAGAAATGCCTCAAATTTTCAGTATTATTAATTAGTTCTAGTCCTCTCCATAAGTGGCATGATTTGACAGATTTTTGGATGTCAGCCATTCTGAAAACAGGTCAGCCCCATTAAAAAAAACCCAATATCTAAATTAAGGATAGCTTTGAAAATGTAAGTACCAAAACTGTGAAAATTTAAGTAATAATTTATTTATATTTATTTTGATTTGTTATATTTGGGACAAAATTTTACACATGTCTATGCAGACAGAATTTACTGAGTCTCAGAGATCCTAGATCGGGTTTTGTTTTATTGAAATGTTTACTCTAGGAAAATGTGGCAACTTACCACATCAGAATAATGAAAAATGTGTTATTTGAATTAAAGGACAACATATAATATTGCTAAACATAAAGTAAACTAAAGAGAGCCGTTTAAATGTTATACTGTAAATACAACGCTACAAATACAGCATCCTTTTAGACAAAAAATAATGTACAATTGCTGTATCTAGGTCAGCTTTGCCTTTTTGCTAATAGGTCTAATTGCCTCTGAGAAAACTTGTTTGTATTTGGAGTTGTTATAGAGAGAGTTATCTGTGGTTGTTTCTGGAGTGAAGTTAGCATGTCGTGTCATAAATATGGGGTCCTTATGTCTAATCAGTATTTCCTTCTTAAAAAGAAAAGAAAGCTCAAACTTCTGGCAATTCCCGCTCAAGCTGAGACTTAAGATTCTCATTTTTTCTATGAATTGCCTGAAAACACAGGATTAAGTCAACATATGAGATGGTATGAGTAGACATCAGAGAAACGTTCAGTGCAAGCTCATGTCTTATTAGACCTCTGTGAATTTGTGTGAGAGGCATGGGGCTATAGGTGTCCCAGATCAGGAAAGGTCAGCAGGAGCTCACCTTGTGTTAGAGAGTTTAAGGAACTGGTCTTGGTAGGAGATAAAGCTTCATGGCAGAAACACTTGCTTATTAACATTGACTCTAGTTAACAATAATTCTGGCTTACTCTGTTCTAGATATGTCTACGTAAGGAAGATGAAAACATTGTAATGTGTTGCCACCTTCATTGTTTTAGCTGAATTTGTTGTGCAAGCTTTTTCAGATCTACATTGCTAAAGCTTCTATCGATTTTTGCATTTTGCTCAATAATATGTAGAGCTACAGTATTCAAACTGGGGTGGTTTGCTAACAAGCCATGAAGTTCACTGTTTACTGAAAGCAGTAGACAGAAAATGAATTCTGCTTGGTGTTCCTCCATCATGAGGTCCCTGAAGTACCATGCAAAGCAGTGCCCAAAAAAAAAAAAAAGAAAATGAAGGTGCAGCTGCATCAGCAGAATGTTTTTGTTGTGCCTGTTTGGAACCAGGAATTTTAACAGGAACAATTGATTTATTCAGTGTATTTGTGAAGAGGTGCTCAAGCTAAGCATGTGAAGCATATCCTTTTAATGTAAAATAATAGATAATACATAAATTTTTATATATTTGTAAAGAAATATATAAATTTGATATACATTTATTTTCTTCTTCAAATTTCGCTTGTCATTTATTACCACTTTTGACAGGTAAAGAAATTTGCTTTATCCATCTCTTATTTATTTCTTTCTTTCAATATGCATTTTACCGTGGAAAACAAAAGCATTTTGAGGTCTAGAGCCTGGCTATTGTCTCAGATTTTACTACTTAATACCTTAAACTAAGCTGCTTCCCATCCTGGTCAGTTAAAGAATCTCTAGATGATTTTGTAGGAGGTGAGCATATGGGCTGACATCTTTGCTTGTCAGTTTGCAAAGACAAATGGGATGTTTTACTTTTCTACTGTTTAGCTTGTGGTTGGATTTCTGTGTATGTATTTGTAAATGTTTGTGGAAGTCTTCAAAGTGGTAGTTAACTTTCCTGAAGACTACACCATTATGAGAAGTTACAGAATGTGTAATGAAGTGATTTATTCTGGTTTTAATTTTACAGTGCAAGTTAGTATTGGGAAATATTTAATTCAGTTGAACTTGAATGAGGTGTGTTTGATAAGTAATTTTGATGAGTGTATGTATGTCTGACTCTGCTTTTCAATCAGAACTTCAAGGATGGAAACAGATGATTTTTGTAACAATGTAGGAGGTCCCAAACCAGAATAAATGTAGCTTTTTTTTTTAAACAAAAAGACATTAAAGCCTAAATTCTACAACCGATTTTATGTTCTAAGGCTTTCTGCTGAAAGTTTAGGCTTGTGTTAACATCCTTCCATCTCAGTCTTGTTTGTTACTCCACTTCCATCTCTGTGTCAGTGGAGGTTTATAGCAGGTGGGATTTGCCACTTGATATAAACATTTATACTTCTTTGAAATTGTCTAAAACCTTCCCGTGAAATATGAGAGAACTCATATTTTGTTCAATTGAATGAACAAAAGAACCATTCTGAGACATTAACAAAATATTTGAGTTTTGTTAGAGAAACAAAGGAAGTTAGAGGGAAATGTGAAGTTTCAGGTTTGTTGTACTTCATAAGTTATAGGGTTACTGCTGCCACTGTTTGGTGGGAAACAGTTCTTGTTTTAAAGTGTTCATCTGCTCCTTTTACTGTTTCCCTCTCCTTCTGGACTTGAAAGAGTGGACATGGGAAGATTAGGTGAATTTCTAAAACAAGCTTTTCTCACATGATAATGAAAAGAAAACTCAGAAGTTCAAGGGAAATCTGTTGTTAGGCATTTCACGTAACAGAATCCACAATTTTTAATTTTAATGTAACTCCAAAATACTAAAAGAAATTATTTTCAGTTAAAAGAGAATTTATTCTTATTTGATATTAACTTTATCTACCTGGATTACAAATTATTCTTCAGATACGTCCATACACAACTGTGAACTTCCAACTTTTGCTTGCCATATCAAATAGTTCTGTTGTTCACATTCCTTATGAAAGCACT
Organism: Urocolius indicus; assembly: GCA_013401255.1. NCBI lineage: Eukaryota > Metazoa > Chordata > Aves > Coliiformes > Coliidae > Urocolius > Urocolius indicus. The sequence goes on along the minus strand of WBNH01000280.1, from coordinate 40,415 downwards.
TATTTTTCCTTTCTTGAAGTTCAACATACATACTGGAAAAAAAAAAAAGCAGATAAATGTGAAATTTGCAGCTTTTCAGTAAAATACAATGTCTAACTTCATAACCTGTAACTAGTTTAATTTGCAAAGTCGTATTAGTATTATTTTGTATTATTTTACTAATAGGAGTTATTTTACTGTAGGAGTTTTAAGAAATAGCATGCAATATGTAGAGTTTTAGTTTTGCACTAACTGAAAGCAACATGAATTACATGAATGAAAAATGATGAAATAAATTTAATTTTTAATTACAGTGGGTTTTTTTGTTTGTTTCTTTAAACAAGGTACCAGTATTTTTTGCAAATTAAACAGGACATTCTTACTGGAAGGTAAGACATTTTTGTTTTGTTAAACATTAAATGAAACTTTTGAGGAAAAAGTTAATGGTTAGGGATTTTACTTTCAAAAGTAAACATTTTAAAATTACTATTTATGCAAGTACGATTGTTTGTAATAATTACCTGTGCAATTGTTCATAGACTATGAAAGATTTTACTTTTCAAAATAACCAAATTTCATGTCACCTGTAATTTTCTTTCTTTATATTAAAAATGAAACAGATTGCCCTGTCCTTATAATACTGCTACTCTTCTGGCTTCCTACGCTGTTCAGTGTAAGTATCATTGATATTCACATACAAATCAGTACTGAAATATATAAGTAGTAGTATTGATTAATTTCTAAAGAATATATTTTGTGTAGCACTTTAATGTAATGAATGCAGATGCACTATTACTTCTCTCATTATTAAGGAAATAGATGTGGTTGGTTTTAATTACCCCAGCATGTTTTGCTGAATTATATATGGAAAAGCCACTTGCAATGCTCTCTGCTTTCCTTCTTTAAACCCCTGAAGTTGAAAAACAAACATACAAACCTCTTCTCTGTGTTCTGAAGCAAACCTCCAAATAGGTGTGGAAGATAGAATTCTAATAATATCTAGCTAAAGAGTTCAATATCTATGTTGTCACTTTTAGGGCATCAAGTGAGTAGATAAGTCATGAAGACTGAGATTTAATCCTCTTCCTCTCTCCTCATTTTCCTCAATAAACTGAAATCATTCAGTGGAAAAAAAGGAAACAAACCCACAACAGCACTTAGTGCTTGAATTGTGATTGTCAGAAATTCAGTTTTGTAAGCAATCCTGATAATCTATCTATAGCTATGTGTTTTTCTACTATTAAGTATAAATATATCTACATTTAATGCTGTGAATACTTCTTGCATATCAGAGAAGTAGTGTCCATGTAGAGATTTTCAGGGGGGGAAAAAAAGTGTACCAATGTTAATGTAATGTTTTAAGCATAGTTTTGGTAAGTAGTGACCTTTATCCCTGTCAATCAATTGAGGGATTTTTCTTAAACAAAACTCCCAAACTCCAGCTACTTGGAAATAGCTGCATACTGCAAGGGTTGCATGCTGTAGGGATTTGCCTTGGAAGAGATGAAGTATTTGATAACGAAGCAGGCACTGTGAAAAGTTTATAACCTGCTAAGCTCTTCAGTGTGCAGTATGTTTGTTTTTGAAATATTGCAGAAGTGGTGGGTATGCACAGTGCGTTGTAGTTACATGCTGCCCTTAATTCTTCAGTGTGCAGACCTCTGTCTGATGGTTTTTTGTACATACCTGTTGCTAAACCCAGAGAGAGTTTAGTTCATGGGATTTTTATAAATACAGGTAAATTGCACATATAGCTCTCAGTCTTGTATTGTCTGTAGTGGATTTTAGCAAGACATGCACTCGGTTATGAAATCAGGCACCATTTTCACTTTTACCTACCCTTGCTCCCTTTGCAAGTCCTCCTGTTCTGTGTGTGCCTTTTTCCCTCTTGACAATTCTTTCATGGCACATAAAAAGTGTCATTAGGCCTGCCCAGGACCCCATTTCATGCTGTGCTGCTGTGATCTTCCCAGTTCTCATGTTATGTTACTTAGCTGCCACTGTAGATCTGTTACATGGATTACAGCTGTTTAAATGAGATTTGTTTTGGATTATAGTTAGCCCTGAAGCCTGTATTTTTAGCCAATGTTGCTGTTTGTATATTTTCCTAGTTTTGATTCTGATAATAAATGTGATTTTTATTTATTTCTTATAATTTTATGAAGGCGTTATTGACAATTTATGTAAATGCACTCTTTAGTAGCTTCAATTAAAGTAGTTTCAAAGTAGGTGTACATAAACATACTTCCATACATACAATTGAATGTACAAAAAAAAATATTTTTTCTGACGCTTCTGATTATATTTCAGTACAGAATGAGTTGATGTAATGTCAATATATATTTATATCTGTGTAATCACATGAAGGCAAGCAAAGATAAAATAAAACCCTCAAATATCTTGAAGTATATAATTGGATGCCTGCCATTATAACAGCATTATTGAATCTGTGTATTAAAAATGAAACACTTTATATACTTATCTTTCAATGATCTCCATGGTTTTCAATGAGAATGTGACTGTTTATTCAAAATGGAATTTTGTTTGCTGTAGATGATAAAATATGTGGGAGCAGACTCTTGTGAATTTGGGAGCATTACACAATGCCAAATAAATTAGTGATAAACAATAACCTCTCTTTTTAATATTTTAGCCGAGCTGGGAGACTACAACCATTCAGAAAACTTGCCAGGCTACCTCTCAGACTATTCTTTCATCCCTAGCCAGCCTCAAGACTTTGAAAAAGAAATAGCAAAATTACATCAGCAGCATATGTAAGGATTTACAGCAGAAGATATTGACTGACTTGGTCAAATCCTGACTGCTGGTGCTGTGCTATTATATAAAAAATAATTATTTTGTCTTAAGGGTTTCTGATGTTTTTTATTGGTTTTTTTTCCTCTTGTTTGTTTTGTTTTTTTTTCTTTAAGAGTGGGTTTTGTGATGGTTTTCTTTTTCTTTTGGTAGACTATTATAAGTATTATTGGTAGTCTTCACAGATAGAGTATCTGTGACAGAATGAACGGGAAACTAAGTGAAAACATTAACACGTTAAAGGTAGACTGAAGACAGTATCTGTGTGTATTACATAGGATATTAACTTACCAGGATACAAGTTCTTTAAGTTTTTTCTTTCTTTGAGAATGCTCTGTGCATTAAGGCTTTGTTGTACTGGTGCTCTGACCAGTAAACAAGAGTTACTTTAGAAGTAACAAAGTCCTTTTCTTCCATATCTGCTCTTTCCTATGTGCTATGTGTAACTTTTCACTGAACAGGAAAAGGCAATAAAGCAATGGAAAATATTTTTTTCCAGAATGCAACATTATGACATTTTTTTCAGCAATGCTTAGTTGGTATTTTTGAACTTAAGTGCTTTTGTTACACTTAAATTTAACAAAATATAAGCTATATTTCTAAAAGCATTTGCTTAATTGGAGCATTAATTGTTAATTGTTATTGGCTTTAGAAAATACTGAATGTTATGTTACATTTCAGTCAATGACTTATCAGATTCTGTTGGGTAGGGTAAAGAAATTAAAGTGGTAATTTAATCTTTAAAGGAGAGCCTTGGAGAGAGATTGCTGTTACCAGTAAGTACAGACTACAGAAGTACTTTCTGGATTCTGGAGCTCCACAGACATTTAAATGATATAGTGTGTCAGAAATAACACATGTATTGCCAAACTGTGTTGTGAACTCTTGACAAGATTTTGTCTATGTGGAAGCACAAGTTGTCTTCTCTTAAAATTTTTGGGTTACAGTCTGTTTATGGAGAAAAAGCAAGTTCAGATTTCAGGGTGGAGTAGTAAAATGAATGCAAATTTTCTGTTTGAGCTCACTAGAGAGCCTAATTTAGCTTCTTTCTTTCAGAGGGTTGTCTCCTGCAGAAGCAGAGTTTAATTATCTCAATACAGCACGTACCTTAGAACTTTATGGAGTTGAATTGCACTATGCAAGGGTAAGTTTGGATGAACTGATATTGTAATGCAAACATGGATTCCTCTGAGACTTATGGAAAAAGAAATATTTATTGTCAGTGAGCCTTTCTGGCTGCTGCATGCAAGAGAAGAAAATTAAAATATCATTATCTTACTGGGTGCCTAACTGTGGTTTACCAGTTTCAATAAGCACTATTTCACTTCAGTTGAGGATATTGCTTTGCTTAAATTTGGCTTAGTTATACATGTGTTACTCGGGTAAAGCCTTGTTGACCTTAATGCCAGTTCTGTTGGTTACTGGTGAATCAGAAAAATGGACTTGTTGAATAGACTTTTGATTTGAAGGGTCTGTCAGCTTTGAAAAAAAATATTTAGTGTGGTTCTGATTATAACCAAATCAGAAAACATTATCATGATATAATATGAACTGTTAATGTAAGGTGACTGTACTATAATTTGGTATGGTGTTAATTTTATCCGGTAAAGCAAGTATCCCAAGGTCTCGACTCAATCTTCAGCTGCCAGTACAGTGCTACCATTTCTGCAAAGCCTCTGAATGTAATTATTTTTAATAACTAAGACACCTCTGATCTTTAAACATTCTTGTCCTACTCCCTGAGGTTAGAGAAACTTGAGGTAGAATTTGAAATTTACCTCCCCTTTGCTGCTGTCTGTATCCTGCTGTTGTGCTTGTATTAAGAGATCTATAGCAAGTGTTTCATTAGAGTGAAAGGATATTTGAGGAATAATATGCTATTTAAAAATGCTTATAATATTGTTTGTTTTAGAATCTCACCTCTCTGTGTTCTGAGATTGCAATTTCTTTTCAGGTAGGAATTTAAGTTGCTGGTTGCTTTTAGTGTAGCAAGTGTGAAGCCAGTCTGTTAGTGCTGCTGTTCTTAATAAACTGGTGGAATACTCCATATTGTATATTTTTTCAAAGTTGATGGAAGACAGAAGATGTAACTTAAAATTCTTTAGTAGCTTATAAAGAACCTGGAAAAAAAAAAAAAAAACCAAAAAAGCAAACCTGGGCTTGACCTGATTAGAATGAATAATTTAGTTCTTAAAACACTTCCATGTTAATTGAGATGTTTTACTGTGGTATTTGTGTATTGAGAGAAATGAGAATGAATATGCATGAGATTTCAAAGATATTTGTATTATTCTTATATAATTTTTTTCTTTTCTTAGGATCAGAGTAACAATGAAATAATGATTGGGGTGATGTCAGGTGGAATACTAATTTTTAAGAACAGAGTACGAATTAACACCTTTCAGTGGTAAGGACAACTCTTGAATATTTTTATCTGATATTTCAAAACATAATTTTACCATTGTCAGCATCGCACACTTCAGAAAAGACTGAAATGTAGTTGTAGCATATCAGTTTGAAATTATTTACCTCGTCGTGCTATGGTAACTGTGCGATAGGATTATTCTCTTGTTCTGCATGCTGTGCTGTTAAAGGGTTGTGATGCAAACTATAGTGGATTTTAATATTTTTCTTTTCTTCAGGAGCTTACAAGGGTACTTTATGTTTAATGAAATATTGCAGCCAGGGTCAGTGTTATCATCTAGCACTCAGTCTTCAAAGAAACAGTTGAACTTAAAAATATTAACTTGGAGAGTGATTGCTCTTGTGCTCTATGTGTGTTAAATTTAATGTAGGTATGATACCTGTGGAAAACTAAAGTGGAGCAATGTCATCTCTTCATCCATAGATAAGCGTTTTCATGATAAGAATCAAAAGTGCATTTATTACAGAAAATCGTGTCATTTATTTCTGATAACTAAAATAGTTTTTAAACCTGTTCTGTAAATGTGGAGTTATCATTGATCTTCTTGTCATTTACTAACATAAGGAGAAAGACCTAAGAGAAATGCTGTTCTGCACTATAACTTCTATAGTGCTCTATAGAAGTGTTCTATAACTTCTTTAGTGCTCTGCAGAAGTTATGTCACCTTCCCCAATGCTTTTTTTTAGTTCCCTCAGGAGTAACCTTCCCGTTCTTTCCTTTGCCTGCTTGAAGTGCAGTTTGGCAGCCGTACTTATGACATAAGGAGATGAGTATACTATAAGAGCATTCTGAGTGAGCAAAGTTAGATGTATAGAATTCTCAGACATTAGTTTATGAGGGACAAAAGCTGTTCATTCTAGAAAAATGATGAAAAGTTTTTTGCGTTTTCTTTTCATAGAATCCTAGAATGGTAGGGATTGGAAGGGACCTTTAGAGATCATCTAGTCCAACTCCCCTGCAGAAGCAGGTCCACCTAGATCAGGTCACATAGGAACACGTCCAGGCGGGTCTTGAAGACCTCCAAGGAAGGAGACTCCACAACCCCTCTGGGCAGCCTATGCCAGGGCTCCCTCACCTCACAGTGAAATAGTTTTTTCTTATGTTTAAGACAAACTTTTTGTTTTCCAGCTTCATCCTGTTACCCCTTGTCCTGTTGCTAGCTACAATAGAAAAAGAGATGCACCAACCTCCTGACACCCACTCTTTAGATATTTGTAAATGTTAATAAGATATCCCCTCAGTCTCCTTTTCTCCAGACTAAACAGCCCCAGTTCCCACAGCCTTTCCTCCTAAGGAAGATGCTCCAGTCCCCTGATCATCTTGGTAGCCCTGTGCTAGACTCTCTCCAGCAGTTCTCTGTCCCTCTTGAGCTGAGGAGCCCAGAACTGGACCCAGGACTCCAGATGAGGCCTCATCAGGGCAGAGTAGAGGGGGAGAAGAACCTCCCTCAACTTGCTGTCCACACTCTTCTTGATGCATCCCAGGATGCCGTTGGCCTTCTTGGCCACAAGGGCACGTTGCTGGCTCATATTTAGCTTATTATCAATCAGGACTCCCAGGTCTCTCTCTGCAGAGCTGCTCTCCAGCAGTTCAACCCCCAGCCTGCACTGGTGCATGAGTTTGTTCCTCCCCAGGTGCAGGACTCTGCAGTTGTCCTTGTTGAACCTCATGAGGTTGCTCTCTGCCTAACTCTCTAGCCGGTCGAGATCCCACTGAATGGCAGCACAGCCTCTGGGGAATCAGCCAGTCCTCCCAGTTTGGTGTCATCAGGGAATTTGCTGAGGGTACACTCTGTCCCCTCATCCAGGTCGTTAATGAAGATGTTGAACAAGACTGGCCCCAGAACCCATCCCTGTGGAACTCCACTGGCCACAGACCTCCAACTCTATTCTGTGCCACTGATCACCACCCTCTGGACTCTGTCATTCAGACAGCTCTCAATCCACCTCACCGCCCATTCATCCAAGCTACACTGCCTGAGCTTTCTGATGTTATGGGAGACAGTGTGAAAAACCTTGCTGAAGTCAAGATAGATGACATCTGCTGCTCTCCCCTCATCTAGCCAGCCAGTTATGCACTTATTGAAGGCTATCAGGCTGGTCAAACAGGATTTCCCCTTGATGAGTCCATGTTGACTCCCCCTGATAACCATCTTTTCCTTCATGTGTTTAGGGATAACTTTTAGGATGAGTTGTTCCATCACCTTTCCAGGGGTGGAGGTGAGGCTGACTGGCCTGTAGTCTCCTATGTTGTCCTTCCTGCCCTTTTTGAAGACTGGAGTGACGTTGGTCTTTCACCAGTCCTCAGGCACCTGGCCTGTCCTCCATAATTGTTCAAAAATGATAGAGAGAGGCTTAGCAGTCATATCAGCCAGCTCCCGCAGTACTGTTGGGTACATCCCATCAGGACCCATTGACTTATGAGCCTTAAGCTTGGCCAGCATGTCTTTAAACTCCTCCTCTTCCACCCAGGACAAGTGCTCTGCTGTTTATTTGCTACTGATGTACATGCTTGGACAATGCAGCACTGGACTTTTATGAAGTTTTTGACTGCTCTGTCATCTTCATATAAAACAGATTAAATTAATTACCAGAATTGAAACAAAAACCTGAATTCAGACCGATTAAAAAATCTTTGGGGTGTTTTTGTTTCCTGTTAGCACAGGGTAAGATATATTACCTATGATCAGTGACCTCCTTTCACTTAGTAAGTTCCCTTGGACTGATTCAAGATGTTAATCATAGTCTTGATCATTCAAATGAGTCAGTCAAATGATTTTTTCAAATATTCTGCTTTTCTGTGCTAAAATTAGTCTTAAGTTTTGTTTTAGGATGTTCTGTGTGCTGTGGTTTACCATGTTGAAAAGTAGTGTGAATAGTAAAATCATAGTAGATTTTCAGAAAGGAAGAATGAAGTGTTATCCACATTAGCCATAAGTGTTATCCACAGCCAGATACAATTGAACTTGTTAAACATTTTGCCTGTAAGCATTCAAAGAAAAATAAGCCTGAGGCAATTAGAGAACGTGTCATTTTTTCAGTCTCTCTGGTTAGCTAGGTAAACTAAAAGTGGATCTTGCTGTGATAAGTCTGGATTTATTATACTAGTCAGTCAGACTTGCCTTTATAATAGTGACATATTCTAAGAAAGATACCCTTCATTTGTTAAGAGTTTTGAAGTTAGAGCCATTTCTGGGTTAAGGTTGCTATATAAATGCAGTGCTGTAATAATCAGGAAGGTTTTAATTCAAACTGCTTTTACTGCTATTAGTTTTGGGAAAACAGTAATAGTAGAAATAGTTTTTATAAAACACACCAGTAAATTACTGAGTCTGTACAATGTAAGTCATAATTAAGCTACATGTCTCTACTGGAAGTTAGAGGTTTCTCTGAATTCTGCTTCATGTTGTTCACATGCCAAGGATGTTGATCTAAATTTTTTGTAAGGTTTTGTGTGTGTGCTATTTACTTAAACATTTCTTCTTTGTATTCAACCATGTCAACTAACATTAGGGATATTAATTTCTTCCTGTGACTATAGTACCAACATAACTGGTCTTCACAAAATAAACCCCCAAAAACCTGACATCCCCCTGCCCCTATTTCACTCTATTACAAGCTTTCTTTTGCGATCATTAAGGGTCAGAAATGTCCAGTTTTAGGCTTCTCATACAAGAAGGACATTCATGTGCTGTAGAGGATCCAGAGGTGGGCTACCAAGCTAGTAAAGGATTTGGAGCACGTCTTATATGAGGAATGGCTGAGGGATCTGGGGCTGTTTAGCCTGGAGAAGAGAAGGTTTGGGGGAGACCTTATTGCTCTCTACACCTACCTGAAAGGAAGTTGTAGTGAGGCAGAGGTCAGTCTGTTCTCCCTAGTAACAAACAGTAGAACAAGAGGAAACAGCCTCAAGTTGCACCAGGGGAGATTCAGGCTGGATCTGAGGAGGAATTTCTTTACTGAAGGGATTGTCAGGCACTGGAATGGGTTGCCTAGGGAGGTGGTGCAGATTTAAGATTGGCCACTTCACTTCATGTGCCGTAAGATAGAGCTTACAAGGGATTTTGCCCACCAGAGCTCGGAGCAAGGTGCAATTTCTTCTTTTGAACTCCAGGATGGTTTTGTCACTTGCATCCCTCTTCAACTGACTGTTTCACCAGAATGCTGTGCTGCCCTTGAGTGAGATCTTGACCAGCTTGAGAGTTGGGCAAGAGAGGAACCTCATGAGGTTCAACAAGGACGAGTGCAGAATCCTGCACCTGGGGAGGGACAACTGCATGTACCAGTATAGGCTGGGGATTGGCCTGCTGGAGAGAAGCTCTGCAGAGAGACCCAGAAGTCCTGGTTGATGATAAACTGAACATGATTCTGTGATTCTGTAGCCTGATCTAGGTGGACCTGATTTAGCAAGGAGGTTGGACTGGATGATGTCTAGAGGTCCCTTCTAACCCCTACCATTTTCTGATTCAAAACCCTCATGGTTTTCAGCTTCTCACAGCTGCTGGAGTTCTCTTTAACTACTGAATCTGGACAATTCTTCCTTGGCCTTTCTACCAAGAACATCTTCCCTAGCTGACTAGTCTAGAACCTGTGTCAAAGAGGTCTTGGTTGAGAAGTTTGCTGGATTGCTCTCCTCGCAAGGTTTGAGGTAGTAAAGTCCTTAGTGAGAACCATCTCATGATAGCATGAGACTTCTTCCATGCATTTGAGTACAGTCCTGACTTTAGACTAGGAGTTTTGACTATCTATTTAAAGAGATATATCTTATGATTTAGGCAATCTGGCATGACTGGAGAGCAGAAAATCAGATCAGGAAAATGTTATTAATTCCTGCCTGTTTGTACTCTTTTCCTTGGATATGCACCACTGCCAACAGAGAAACGAAACAGATAGTTGTGCCTTTTGCTTTGGCCAAGTATGAATGTTCTTATTTCATGACTAGTGGGATATTAGCAGTGCACATGAACTCTCTCTTATCTGCTGTATTTTTTCAAAATAGGTGTGATTCAGCTTTGCTGAGTCATTTGAATGGTGACTCTTATGGATTGAGGTAGACTTTGTAGGCTAATACTACAGTTTTGGGTCTGTTCCAAATGCTTTCAGGCTTAAAAGGCAGCTGACCTCATTGCTTAAATTATGGGGTGAGATTAAAAAGTAGAGTGTATAGCTTTCATCCTTATCATTCTTCTTGAGCCTGTAAATCACCAAAGGTAGTAATTTCTTCAGCAGAAGATGGGAAAAAGAGTAAAAGGTAGTGAAATGCTTTTACAAATGGAATAATTTTGATTTATTTTCATATTTTCTAGTGTCATGCCATGCAGATCTGGTATCTTCTAGAGCGTGTACAGTTCGGTTTTTAGAAAAGGTGTATAGTAAAGTGTAAATCCACTGTGCCTTAAAAGTTTAGAACAATATTCATAACCTACTTCTGGTTAAATGCACTTTAAATATAAAACTTTTTTCCCATGTTTTTCAAAGCCAGACTGCTATAATCACTACTGTCTTATCTCATCCAACAAATTTAAGACCCATCCTTAATTATCCTTAAGCAGCTGTTTGTCAGAGGAGGTGCTAAGAAAATTGCTGCATGGAATAATTTCAGTAGATAAGTTATAGTCCCCTTTATAGTTCTTAATCCTTAAGAAACTGACTTTGATAGCAACAATTTGTTAAGGATTGAAAAAGAAAAAACACCTCAAGACAAAAAACCTCACAACAGGACAAAGTTACAGCTGCTGCTTTTTTTTTTGCCCTAAAGCTATGAAAGAAAAAAGAAATGGGAAAAGATTTAAATAAGCATATTTGAGAGGCTAATATTCACAGACTCCTTCAAGTTATTGGAGATAGAAACTCTCAACAAATCAGGACATCCAGGTTAGGTTCTTATTCTGAATAATCCCCTGGAGAAAAATGTTTCCATTTGGTTTATTTAAGAAGATAATTTCTGTATATAGTTATCTAACTTAGGTGTCTGTTAATGTTTTGCTTTTCATCCTTCCTAGTGTAGAGAATTTTTTATTCAACAAGGTGATTCATATGCAAGTAGTTACTCCAGTCACTTATCGAGTGTCCTATATATTCTTCATTACTAAGTTTCTCTCAAAAATTTTAGCACTTTCACTAATGTTAGTGTTTTTTTTCATTTGAGGGGTGATGTGTGGGGTCTGGTGGTTGTTGGAGTTGACAGGTGACTGATTCATCTGTAGCTTTACCAAGCCAATACTATAACTTGAAGTACCGGGACCACCAGAGAAAACAGTCCAGATTATTATGGATGCTCTGTATAAAATATGTGATGTAAAAGGTTAAATGTAGTCCCTGAAGAGTTTGCAGTGCAATTTCATGCAAGTTGTGTGATCTATATTCTTTTCTGCTTTGAGTTTCTTGACAGTTGCCAGCAAAATATCCTCAAAGCAAGAAAGAATTAGAATTTAGTGTTCTTTAGTTTGCAGTATCATATCAGTTGTTCCTTTCCAACATCACAGAAGTTACTAGATTTTTGTTCTTGTTATTATTGTAACCTTGCTTTTGTTCTTAACCAAAATAATGCTCCTGTTTATGTAGTAAAGAATGTGAACTATCTTAATGTTGAATTTCTTTGAAAAAGCTTGTCATTATATTGTGATGGATTTACAGTCTGTCTTTTCCCATTTAGTATAATTAGCATTGCAGTGACCATCCATACCTGTCTAAAGTTAGCCAGCATCTCATATGTTTACAGATTACATGCAAGACAAAGAGATCTCTAGACTGATATTTTAGGCTGTGATCTTTCACATGTTTTCTCTTCCACGTAATGTGATGAGGGACATGGTTTAGTGGTGGGCTTAGCAGTGTGAAGTTAGTGGTTGGACTTGATGATCTTAAAGGTCTTTTGCAACTGAAATGATTCTATGATTTCTGGTTTGATTTGTATAACTTTATAAATACTGAGATAGCAAGTCCTTATCTCTATGCTTATATCTTGTCTTAGTTATTTTACTAAAACACATTCTAGTTATATTTAAAAAACATAGAGAAAGAATGTCTTTCATCAGTCAGGGGAAGTTCAAAGTATTGCTTCATATTCTAAGGGATAATGAAAGCAGCCTCAGAAAAAGAGAACATCTGGTTGGGATGACCTGGGGATAGAAGAGCTGTTTGGAACTGGGAAAAGATACTTAAATTAGCAATTGCCTTGGTTTTAGGATGGAAAGAAATGAATTTGACAGATAACTTAAATGTATGGCTCATACATTTCAAATTGTGTGAATTCTTTTATATAGATCTTTGATACCTTACTTTTTGTCATGGAAATTAAATGAAAATTAAAATATTCTTTCTAGAAACTGTTTTCAGCAGCTGTACTTAAGCATTTAGCCATGATTCCGTATTCTGAGTGTTTAAATATTGTGATTTTATTTTTCATTTAGGTTGAAGATTGTAAAAATTTCTTTCAAGTGCAAACAGTTTTTTATTCAACTTAGGAAAGAATTGGTGAGTACTTCCTGTAAATTTAATCTCACAAAAATAAGAGCAATAAGATTTCTCTGTACTGCACATCTGTATTATACTGACTGATATAGTGTTGACTCTTACCTTTAAGTCCCGTTTCACCAACATTCTGACTATTTCAGTTCTCAAATGGGCCATTACAGTGCTTTACAAGACTTTTTTGGTTTGCCTTATTTTAGATTTGTTTAGTTTTACATTTGTATGCAGGAATTGTAACTTGTTTATGTAAGATGAACGTTGAAAAGGTTGAAAGTAAATCAATACTACATTTAAATTTCAGAAGAAAATAAAATTAAGGTAGTGCTTAAGGCTGCTTCAGCTGTAGATGTGCTTGGAAGTAAATATTCGATTAAAATATGCTGATTTATATTCTAATTCGGTAATACAGGTTGTCTTTATTATATTTAAACAGATGAGATAAGAATGTTTTAACAGTTGTTAATTACATACAGGAATTTTTCATGCCTGCTTCAGATTTGTTGGGGAAAATGTGAAGGCTTTAAGAATGTGTGTGTTTGCTATTCTGTCAAACACCACAGGACCACTGCGTGTTTAATTCAGAAAAAAATGGATTGCTCCTTGTCTCCCAGAGATAAGTCAAAACCCATCACAGACATATCGCTGTGGAAAGATGGAGGAATTAATTAAAAATATGATTATGTGATTAACTCATGAGATTAGTTAAAAGGTTTTGTACAGGTCTTACAGATGAAAGGATTTAAAGAGCTGAAATGCTGAATTGTTGACTATATAATAAAGATGGATTCTAGGTAGAAATGCATTCTGACTATTCCAGATTTGGAGACAATGTGGTTAAGCAAGAAAAAAATTAAGGAAGAAACACCTATTACATCAGAGCAGGCCAATGGCTAGTGACAAAGACTAGTACTTGAAAACAGGAGTCAAACAGTGTATCTCAAAAGTAGATCCTTTAAAATGACGCCCAGGAGTTAGCAGTTTTCACAAATGGAACTATCTGAGCATATGCAGACATGTCATTGTGTGTTAGTTGACAGGAGAAACGTAACCTGTATGTTTGGAGCAGTTCAAGTAGCTATCAGTTCAGAGGTACGAGTAATTATATGTACAAAGAAATTAACTGTGGCTATTACACAAAATAAACCAGAATATCTGTCAACCTGAGCAGACATCATGCAATGTGAGCAGAAAAATAACAATGATAGCAAAAAAAAAAAAATGTTGTCTTTAGATCTGAGATGAGAATTTGAGGTTTTATTTGGAATTTAGAAATTATATAAACTGCACTTGTTTTCTAAATCAGAACTTGAGGAAGAGACTACTAGCAAGAGTTCAGGACTTTGAAGATTAAGATACCTAGGTAAAGGAGATTGGATACTGAACTTGAGCGTTTTTACTATTTTCTGCAGAAAAAAAAATCTGCATATAATTGAAAGTGATATAGATAACTTTCTCAACTTGTTATTTTCTGTTGATTTGTAATACTCTACATATTGCTACTTGCACAAGAATTTAGTGTAAGTAACGAATGTAATTTCTGAGGTATTGTACCTAAGCAAACAAATTAAAAAGCCTCATAATGATTTTCTTTAAACTCCAGGTATCATTTGAGAACTGATGGCAAGAACTTAATTTTCATTCATTCCAAGTCATGCATATTTTAAGATCAAAGCTCAAATTTGGCTTCCAAAGAAAGCATACTTAAACTAATTTTTTATTCAAATCTAATATTAACATTGTTTTTTCAGAGTAGACTCTCCTATGTTCACCTTCAGTTAGATTAAAAGAACATATTTTCTGTTTCATGACAATTAGCTAACCAAAGCTAATCATTAGACTTCCTCTGTACTAACCAGACACATCCAAAGGATGAAACATGTTGTGTGAATTGGAAGTAGGTTTTTAGAATGGATTAAGTTACTTTCTGATGATACTTGCTTACTTTTGCTTTCACTCCCATTAACCATAAAGGGAGCCTAAATGACTCTTTTTAGGCAGCAGAAACTAGGTGAAGTGACTCAGTGATTGCACATTTGGTATGTAAAGTATCTCCAGTCTAGTGCTTTGAGTATATATTTGAAAGCACTGATTTACGATATGGCAGTGCAAATACATTCATCATATGCTGATGATGTGTTTTGGGGTTGTGTGTAAATACATAACAAAAAGTACAGCTGAGCAACTGTACTTATTTGGATGCAGAGCTGAGATGCTGTAGGGTATTAGATTAGTGGACTTGGGAAGGGAATTTTCCACCATTAATGCTTTCCAAACTGCGGTTCCTGTGCTTTTAGGTAGTTTGCAACAGGTAGTTTTCAAGTGCTCCTAGTGAGTGTTGAGAGCTTTTAATTGCAAGTGTCCTCAAAAGTACAAATGCCTTATCTTTTAATCTCCTATTAAATTTATTCCCTGACTTGGCGTTGCTTAGAGGCATCAAGTAAAGAATTATTTGCCTATTTTAATAGATGGTATCTCTGTTTAAGTAAACCACTTAAAGGAAATCAGATGAAACAGTTTAATGGCAAAGTTGTTTTCCACTGGTACCTTAATATAACCTTGAATGGAAGCTAGTTGTATATTCTGACAATTACGAAGCATCTAGTGGAGTGGATTTTCTTTCCATTGTTTCTTTTTGATTTTGTGGGGAGAAAAGGTTATGACTTTTCCATCTGACGTTAGAAGCTCCCTGAGCCATAACTTCAGTGGCAGTTTTTTTTCACCATATTTTCATTTATTCTGCCTGTTCCATATGCTACTTCCCTTATATGCTTTGAAGCGGAGAAAAACTTGATAGTTTCATTTTTTAACGTTTCCTCAAGTTTCTCTGGTTTTAGGTAGTTGCACCCTTGGCTGTTATGTCAATAGTCAAAGCTGTCCAGAGTACTTCAGTGGTCTTGATTCTTCAACAAACAAAGAAGGCTTGGAGCATGTTCTCTTGTGCTTTTAGAGCCACTGAAAAAAATATTGAGCCTGTAACAAAACAGTATCATAAGTTTTGTCCATGACCAAAACCTAGTTTCAGTGAAGAGCCAAAATAATTTTTTCTTTAAATTATATATTATGTATCTTAAGATTTTGCTTCGAATATTTTTCTTCTTACTTTTAGAAAGAGCTTGGGCTAGAATCAAAAGATAATATTATGGACTTATCTGCCTAAGTGCATATTTAATCTTAAGGAACACTGACATTCATTAGATGCCTAGTTGATTGTTGCCTAATCTGATGGGTGCTTCTGCTCTTGGGTTTTTGTGTAAAGAGGAAATACTTTTGGTACAACCTGTGTTGTATTTAAGTTTCTACAGGAGTCTTTTCCTCTCTTTCTGGCATATCTGGAGTCTCTGGAGCATTTACCTCTTAGAAAGTGCAAGTCTTTTTGTGTCTCAGAGATGGAGGTAGGGAATTTTTTGCATTGCTCTGGGATTTTTCTTTGTTTAGGCAAAGTCAAGAGAATGTCTTTCAACCGTTTTTTCTCTCCTGGGCAGCAAGAGATCTCTGAAGTCTCCCTTTCAGATCAGGCAAAGTTTGGTTTGAGTGAGGCTGCTGTGTATGAGAAGCACCAGTAGCTTTTCTGCTTTTTTTGTTTGGGTATTTTTTTTTTGGTCCTTTTAATAAAAGGTACCACTATCATGACTTAGACTTTACTTTGCCTTGTCTCTCCAGTGTTTCTTCTTGGATGCTATAGATAGAAGATTTGTAAGATTATAATTTAAATTAACCTAGATACTTGCCTGTAGTTTAATGCTTGAGCCCTGAGCCTCATCACCATTGTTACATTCCAACTGCTTCATTCTTCTCCCACTCCATAGCAAGTAGACCGTTTTACTCTCTCTAATAAGAACCATGATCACAATCAGTAAGACAGCAATTTCAGAGCAGAAATCCAATTATGACTCCCGTAGGTAGTCCTCTAACACTGTCTCACAGACCTAAAACTCCAAAATACTTCTATGTTATTGTCATACCATATAGAGCATTCAGCATCCTCCTGGAGCTTTGTGCTGTAGAAATATTCTCATAGGCTGCAGTATAACCATTCCTGTTACTTCAGCCAGAAGCACTTAAAGTAACATGGACTTTATGCATGTTGCCTTGGGGTTTGGAGCTGATACCACGTTGATTCAAGCCTACTATTGTCAGAGGAAATGAAGGTCATCTTATTCTAAATCCAGTTGCCAGATAGCAATCGAACTAGGGCTTGCATCCCAGAATCATCAGCAAAGATGAATTTCAAGTGCCCAACTTATGTTTAGGTATTACAGAACCTGCAGGGTTCACTTAAGAGTCAATGTCTTACATTCTTTACCTTAAAGATTGATTCCTAACTGTAATTGAGATGAAGGGTAGAGCTTGAGAATCAGTTCTCTCTGCACTGTAATGAAAGATTTAGAAGCTATGAATAGAACTATTGTTAAGCTACCTTTAAAGCTCTAACACACCAAGTTCCTGTGGAAGTGTTGTTTTGCATTACAATTAAGCTGATCTAGCTGCAGCTCCTTCTCATATAGACATACCAGCTCCTCCTTCATGCTTCATGGCTGATCTAGTAATCAGACAGTGACATGAGAATAGGATCAGCTCTTTCTCTGGAATACAAACTAGAGGAAGCAGCAAGATTCCGCCCCCTCCGCCATGATTATAATGCTTTGAGTGACCAGGAACAGCTGACAACACTTGGAAATTTAGAAAGCTTAGTTTTTTGTAAATTCAAGTAAAATACCAGGTTTTAGTTTCTTACAGATAAGTTACTGAATTTCGTCACTAGGTACTTAGAATTTGCAGTTCTAAAATCTGTTTTATTGTTTACTATAAATTCATCATGCAGCTGAAAGTAGTGTCATTCCTAGCTGTTGGTCACTCTGACTTTCCAAATATAACCCTGGGAGGAGAGTTGCAGGTCTAAGCACCTGTATCTCAGCAGATCTAAAGATGAGCAGGCCAACTCAAGCTTAACTTGAAAAAGAGTTTAGTGCTAAGTGAAGACAGTTAGGGTGTACTAGGTGTTGTAGGGGATGCAGTACTGTGAAGAGAAAGCAGAGTGCTGATGATGTTTTCTGACCTACAAAGGTGGTAATCAAGCTCCCTCAACAGGCAGACTAGCTTGACTTGCTTTGCAATTTTGCTTGTTTATCAGGAACCTAATTAATCATGTAGAAATAGGCATATTGGTTGTTCTTGAGATCAGTAGCTGTTTCTAATCTCTAATTGGCACATGTGCATGACAGTTCCTCCTCTTAACTGTAGTAATCTTCAAAAAGGAAGGCATATTGCCTGTGAGTTCTTGAATCACAGAAATTCTTTCAATGTAGCTTGGATCCTACCTTTTGGGACCATTCGTTCAGATCTAGACTTGTTTCAATATCACTAATCAGACTGTTAGCCTTTGAGCAGACTTGTTCAAAAATAAAAGGAAGTCAAGAAAATCCTTTGAAGACAACTTAGAGGTGTTTTAAAAGGGTTTATAATACATGAACTTAATGTAGAATTAGAGAAACACTTCAGAAACCATAATTAAAAAAATAAAAAGACAATCCAAAGCTCACAATATTTATCTTTTAAATCTGACTGGGAGGGATTTTTATCTGAAATACATTTTTCTTGTTTTTAGCATGAATCTAGAGAAACATTACTGGGATTCAATATGGTGAATTACCGAGCATGTAAGAATTTGTGGAAAGCTTGTGTTGAACATCACACTTTCTTCCGTTTGGACAGACCACTCCCCCCTCAGAAGAACTTTTTTGCACATTATTTCACTTTGGGTTCCAAGTTCCGGTACTGGTAAGTGCATTGGAAATTCATGGGAAAGAACATAACAGAACAGTTAACTCATCAATAAAAGTGGAGAGTTATTTGGAGTCTATCATAAAAGGTGCCTGCTACTGTCCCCTCCCTTGTTGACTTCAGTTTCAAATGTTGCCAGTAATTTGGTAGGATACCTTGAAAATATAATTATTGTGGTTGCTATTGATCTAGTTCTCTGAGATTGTCTCTCAGGCTGCATTTCTTTGCCTGCTTACCTGCTGGGTTGTGTTTATCTTAAAAATGTTGTCTCAGAACCTCAGAGTCTTTGACTTGGTGGCTTTGAAAACTGATGGATCTCAGATCTTGTGTGCAACAACAGCAACAAAACAGACCTAAATAAAGATCAAATAAAAATGAATGAAGAGAAACTTGTACAAGTAAAGCCTACTTAAGTTAGATACATGCAAATAGGAACTGGGTGAAGACAAAAGACATACATATTGTGCACCAAAACCAGAAGTTTAGGAAAAAAGGATGAAATTAAATCTCTAACTTTTAAGGATGAAGCTAGAAAACACAATAACAGACTATTTCTGTTACATTTGTGAAGTGTATAAAGAGTAATTCAATGGATGAGTTTTTTTTATACCAGCCATTTCTTGACCAGCATTCGCAGCACCCATTTGAGAAACAGCATTCTGTGATCCTGAACAGTGTTTGAGGTTTGCTTCAATGTTGTAGTGAGTTTGGGGGAGCTTTTTCATTCCTCTAAAGATTTTGAATTTGAATCATTGTGGTTACTATTGCAGAATAGCTCTTTGATGATGACATTCAACTTATGTTAATGTGAGATGAAAAGGGAAACTGCATAAAAATTAAGGAGGTCATTAAAGTTAATGAAGCAGCCAAAAGGCTAGAATTTCTGAAAATAGTTTGAGAGGTTGTTTAGAGACAGCATAATAGTAGTAACTCATGGCACACAAGGAGAGGTTAAGGGCTGAGGCTTGTTTGGGGAAGAGGGAGTTAAGGGGGGAGTTTAGGAGTGAGCCCAAAGATACTTCAAGGGCAGTGTCAGAAATGATGGAGCCAAACTTGTACTGGTAGTGACTGGTGATAGAATAAGAGGCAACAGACACAGATTTCACCTTGAAGATTATAGCTGGAGAAAATGTTTTGGTTTTTGTTTTTATTGGGAGAATAGTGCAGTACTAGAACAAGTTAACTAGAGATCTTGTGGGATCTTTATTTTTGGAGGTTATCAAAACTTGGCTTGACAAAGCCATGGACAGACTTACTGTTAGAAGGAGGTTGGACTCTAGAGACTTTTAGCCAGCATTTCTGTGAATAAAATGAACTAATAAAATACTAAGCTGCCAGGGCCAGGTGGAATTATCTCC
This sequence comes from Urocolius indicus, assembly GCA_013401255.1. NCBI lineage: Eukaryota > Metazoa > Chordata > Aves > Coliiformes > Coliidae > Urocolius > Urocolius indicus. The sequence continues at coordinate 20,586 of WBNH01000280.1, read as the reverse complement.
AGTTCAGAAGGAAATCAGAGACATTAAATTGTTCAACTATGAAATGTATTACATATTTTTTTTCTTTCTGCTGAACTAAAAGATTCTAATGCAGCAAAAAGACAACCACCACAAACTTCCAGGAAGGATCAAGAAGACTACAGATGAAAATCTGGCTTCTGTACACTGTCCTTGGATATTCAAAGTGGTTCTAATAGTATTCCTACTCAAATACTCATTAAAGAAGTTAAGCTGACAAAACACAAAGAGTTTTATTGTGTATTAGCAATTGGTTTAACCAAATGAGAAACAAGTCAATCCCTTCTTCACAATGAAGGGAAGTTACCACTGAAGTGATAAAAGGTTTTTGTAGTAAAAAGCTGAAGTTGACTGTAGAAGTTTCTGTAGTATGTCACAATGAGGAGGCAATAAAATGGTAGATGAAGTTCAGCATAAAAAATGCAACATAATCTACACAGGGAGAGAAGAGAGGAGGAATGTCTGTTACAAATAAGCCATTACTGACTTGGAGCTTTGTGGTTCTCTGAGATAGTTGAACAAATTATTAGTAGCAGTTAGACACAGGCAAATACAATGTTGGAGTTACTGGAAAGAGATAGAGGAGAACATAGACAGTATACTTCCTGACAGAGTTAAAAATGTATAACCCCAGAAATTTAACAGGCAGTAGATTTGAGAAGAGATTTTTTTTTTTTTTTAGACCCACAGAATAGCAGAGGTTGGAAGGCAGCTCTGGACACTGTCTGGTCCAATGCCTTGTTCAGACAGGGTCTGCCTTATCAATTGCCAAGGACTGTGTGCNTGGGGTTTTTTGTTGTTTATTTTCCCCCCATTTTTTAAGTAGAAAATCTCATATTTCAGTTTCTACACGTTGCTTCTTATCCTGTGTCTGGATTCCCTTGAGAAGAACCTAGCTGTGCTTCTTACTTCCCCCTTTAGGCATTTGTATGCACTCATTTGATTCACCTGAGCCTTCTCTTCCTGATGCTGAATGGTCCCAGCTCTCTTAGATTCTCCTCATACAACAAATACTTGGATCTTTCATTGTCTTTGTGCCCCAGGGCCATGGAACTCAACACTCCATATGTGGTCTTGCCAGTGTTGAGTAAAACTGCTTTCCAGCCAGCTAGACCTCGACCTATATGTGGGGTTATTGCTCCCCAGGTGCAAGCATTTGCATTTTCCTCACTGAATTTTGTGAGATTCCAGTTGGCCAGTTTCTCCAGCCTTCATGCAATCAATAGTTCTGTAAAATGAATGTGGAAAGAGATAACTATTCTTTGATTTCATAATGTATATATCCTTGTATGGGACAGAAAAGAGTTTTCAGTATCAGGATCCTTTCAGGACATGTATTCTCTGGCTTTGTACTTTGCTCTGAAGTTGTAATTGGGGAAATGGCTGCAAGAAGGAGTTTTGCTGCTATGTTGCCTCCAATTCTTAATTGTTGATAGGCACTAAAAAAATACATTTTTTTTCCTGAAACAAATATTATGAGGTATTACAGAGGATCTTTGCTTTGACACAAGACATCTGGTCTGACATGAAAAGTCAGCAAGTTCCAAGATCTAATTTTGGTTTTGACAAGTTGCATAGAAGAATACAATCCTGATGTGCTTATCATCTAATTTCTTCATGATATTTTGCTGATCTAAGTGGCAGCTAAGTTATTAGCAATTTGGGGAATAGTTTAGGAGGAGTACAGAGGAGATGCTGTGACTTTTGATTACGGTTAAACCAGGAGAGATTATAGTGTTAAGTGTTATCCAAATATCCAAGCAGAACTTTGAGTAAGAAAAGGAAGAGAAAGCATTATGTTGTGCCTAAAAATAATTGGTCTTTGTCACAGTTAGACTGTATTGGGAAAGAAGACACACTTTCAGCAAATGCTTTCTGAAGTTAAACTGTACTGAAACTAAGGCAATTGCTTGAGAATGACTGAAAATATTTAGGAGGTTGTAGTTGAGGTGGTTCAATTTTAAGCAAGAAGTTGTGGCATGCAGTGGTTTTGTTTTGTTTTTCAGTGGGAGAACAGAGGTCCAGTCTGTGCAGTATGGTAAAGAAAGAGCAAACAAAGACAGAGTATTTGCAAGGTAAGCAATTTACATTTGTACAGAATCAGTAAGTCTTCTGTCTTTTTAGATGTTTTGGTATCATTTTTTTTTCTGTTTGCAACAATGTAAAATAAAGAGTGACTGTTGTTGACTGTTGCTAGTGTCTTCACTTAAGGAGTTTAATTTTCATGTGGTAGGGTGTCTCTTTCAGGCAGCCAGAAATAAGGGAGAATCTTATGATGAAAAAGTTAATAAGGGTATTCCTTACTATTTTCCCCTTTATACAGTTTGTAAATTCAGAATAGCCTTCAGTCTGTGTTGTTTGTTATTGCATTTGTTCGCTCTTCTTGTCTTTATTGCAAAGAATGGTTGAGGTTAAACTATTCCATGAAAAAGTTAACAGGTATGTTGTATCCCTGATAAAAACCTACAACCATACTCATAATTTCTTTGGAATACAGTACTATGTCTTACTTGGTGAGAACAATTTCATCATTGCAATCCCAAGGAGGTATTTTCCCAGTCAAATTCTTCATAGCAGTAAGCTGCTTCTGAAGGTGTTCTGTCACAGAATAGTTGGTTATGCATAGACCCTGTTACTTGTATTTCAGACTCCTGAGGGATTTAGTGATTGCAAGAAAAGAAAACAATAAAGATATAGGTCACTTCTTCATTCAGAAATTATGATACAGTATTCAAATGCAAAACTGCTGCTGCATCTGTTTAGTCTGCTCTGATCATTAATAGTAAGAATGTTGATGGGGAGAGAGCATGTTGCATGCTTTCTTTCTTGGCTTATGCTTTGACTGATGTGAGTAATGTCTTTTAGCGTAGCTACCCCGTAAGAAACTCTGGAGTTTGAATCTATCTTTGCAGACTTTTAGTAACAAGCCTAGCAGCCTGTCTCGGGTACCTGCAAACGCAGCTTCTCAGAGCGCTGGTGAATTCTGTCTTGATTTCCAGCCCACTCCCCAACCCCTTTCTTTCCCCCAGTGTGTTATTTATATGTAATATAGTACATATATCATATATAATTTGAATTTTTAGCTGGGCACACCATAGATACCCATATCCTTATTAGAAGGATTTATCTAGAGGCACAAGTGCACTGACATGCTTTTTCAATAGGTATATTTTGTTAGACCAATTTGTGTTGTTGAATTATTTTGTACTCTATTTAATTTGCTTTGTGAGCCTGGTTAGATTTTTTTACTTGGGGCAACTTTTTTACTACTCAGAAGACTCCACACTCTGCCAATTGGGTTTTATTTATTGAAAAGATAGTTAACGAGTTAGTTAAAGTATTTTTCTTCATGCAGTCTGAACTTGGCCATTTGCCACAATAAAGTGGGATGGAGGAGAGCAGATACATAGTTTTGAGTATATTTATTGTTTTAGAAACTCATTCAGTAGATGGCACTCTTCCCTTTGTGTCAAAACCAAACAATTGGTGCTGGGGTCACTTGAATTATGTAACATATATTGTAGATAAAATTGAAAGCCCCAGCTAGAATTGCTCTGATGTTTTCTCAAGTGTTTTTGGCTTTAAGCTAGTAAAATACTTCTCTTCCTTCATGACTTTATTTTCCACTGTTGCTTTTAAATTAAAGAATCCTCACCTTCTGAATTGTTTAATGATGTTGGTGACTGGAAAAATGGCAGAAGGCATATATGTGTACATCAGTGAGCTGAAGTTAATGACCTATTGTAATAAATACACCTTGAAAACCTTTTAATGGATCGTCTGTTTCTTCCTGTCCTCCCCATCACAGTGTACAGCTAATACATTTTCTATTTTAAAAACTGTATTTTCAAGGGTGAAAACACTTGGAAGTATCTTCTATTTCTAGAACATGATGTGGTGCATGAAGCTTAATCTAAGAACATTAATTCTTCGCCTTCTGAACTTTTACATTTCAAGTTGAAATACAGAGTAAATGTTGGCCCTTTTGTATTCTTCCAGAGAATGATTTTTGCTTTTTAAGGTTTTCCAGGTACAATATGGGTTTTGTTTCTGAAACATGCCTTTCTATTTCTCAATGTGTCTTTTTCAGACAAAATCATTGGGTTATGGAACAGCTTTTTAAGCTGCTGAGCAGCAGGCTTGTTTCAGTTTCTTTCAAAAGTTCCGCCGGGTATTGGTTGTCTTTTGCTGCAAAGCCAGGAGTGTTCTAGCCTTACAGACAAGTGTTCCTGGAAAAGAAAATGTTACACAAAAAAACCAAACTCAATCATTTTTGCTCTACAGCTGTTCAGTTTTACACTCTTTTTTTTACCAATATCTTACTGGAAACTGCCTTATTTCAGCTAATATTGTCTAAGCAAACTTTAAAATCATTTCATTGTAAGAAAACAACACTGACAATTATATTGAGATGTTACTGGAGTGATCTGTTTGTTCTAAGTTGGGAAACAGTGATTGCCACAAGTAATGATCATCTTGCCTTTACAGAACATAGAAAATAGAATCTGTTGCTGTGAAGGAGATAGTGCTGCATGAAAATTAAGATCACAGCGTCTAGAAATGTATTAAATATATTACAGACTAAGTTATGCATTTAGAAGACTGATAGAGTTGTTTAGACTCTTTTTTTTTTTTTTTGTCTTTCTGCGTTACAGCTATTCTCTTGGCCTCATTTGTTACAGGATATTCCCAACCCAAGAAAACCTGTAAGAATTCTCAGGAGCATAATAAAAGTGAAAGTAGATACTAAAAGTGAAAAAAGCCCCATCAAGTTATTTAATGAGACATTTCTTAATGAGCACTCCTCTCATAGTCCTTGAAAAATATTCTAGTTCTGTTCTATTCTGATGGTATGTTCTGGAGCTGAGACAAGGTAGTTTATGTGCGTTGTGTGATAGTGAGTATCTCAGTCATTTGTATTTGCAGACTCTCTAAATTGAGTTGCAATCTTTTGTTTCAAAATCCAGTCTTGTTTCAGCCGTGCATTTATTTAAGTTAATTAAATAATTCCTTGGTTGCTTTAAATTGCATATGTAATTTGTTACGGATCTACAGATCTACATTATAGTTTCAGTCTCTTGGTCTGAGGCAGCAATTGCCAGTTATGCTGGGAAATGCATTCCCTGTACTTGGCAAAATACAAAGCAAAGCTGTGGCTCCAGGTTATATTTCTTTTCTGAGACAGAAATGATTTAAAAGATTCCCACCCATATTTCCAAACAATACTGTCTCTCTTTCATAGCTTCTGTGAGAATGTAACACTTCACCTGTGGGACACAAAACAAATTCTGTCTTTGAAAGCTTTTATGTACTGTAGCTGAGCTAATAATTTGTCCTGCTTTTTTTTTTTTTTTTTAGTTGCTACTACTTTTTTTTTTTTTTGAGAGTTTTTAAAATTTGTCAAAGTATCACAGTTGCGTAATACTGGTCCTGATACTGAATGTAGATAAAGACTTTTTCCAACCTTTATAGGAATGTTTCTGCAGATACACCAAAAATGAAAGGTGAAAGTAAGTTACGCTATTAAGCAGCACTGCCCTGTGCTGGGGTACAATAGAAGCAGACTGAGCAGACAAATGTGAAATTGAGAATTTCAGAGTTTATCAAAGCATTTCAACATTTTTGTACATCTTATTTCCCCCTTCCCATCTCATCAGCTGCATTGAGAAAGTCATCCCAATATTCTAAAGAATTAGCAATACAGGAGAAAATTTCAGGAATATATCTCAACACGTCTGAAATGCTAATAAAAAAATAACGTTGTTAGATTCAAAAGTGTTGGCAGGAGAACTAGTGTATAAAAAAAAAACCAAGCCCACAGCACTGAGAAGTTCGGTGCTTCAGTGTGGTAATTTTTTCTTTGAAATTTCTGCAAAGGCAGGAAGTGGAGGCAACAAACATGAGTGGGTGGGACTCTGAGGTTAGAGCTGTTAATAAAATAATTGAAACGAACGTTTGCTGATAAAACGCTGCAGCTGTTTATCATGGTAGTAAAATATTATTTCTGACAGATCAGACCCTTACCCACATTACAAGGTGAGTCGTTTAACATTGCAATTTATTGATAGGGAAGAAGGTGATGCTATACTCATTTCAGAGTTATGTTCCTTTGTTGCGAAGATTGAGGAAGTTTTTGTAGTTACAAGCTATAGCTTAAGATAAAATGCAATGGGGTGTTTTTGAGGCAAAAATATAATTTTTGGAGCAACTTGGGGGTTTTTTTCCCCCTTTTTTTTGGTCCCTCTGTTGTTGAATTTGTTTTATACAGGCAAGGATAGTGCCCTTTGATTGTTGTTGCGTATTAAGAAAAACAACAACAAAACCCCCCAAAACACAAACACTATCAAACTTTACTATATTCTACTTGTTGTTTTATCAATGAAGGTAAAGAAGGATCGTTAGATGCCTTTACATGTCTGTCAGACAATAATTTATCTGCAATCCTGTATTTACCTAACTTAGCATTAGATGTATTATTTTCCTCTTCATTTTTCCTTCAGCCTGCTTTTTGGTTGCTAGAATCTACCTCCTGCCAGAGCTGGCCCTTGGTGCTAATCTGCTGGCAGCAAGCATACTGTCAGCAAAGCCTAGATAGTGATAGCTTTGATTAATAAAAGAATAATGAACTGATAGCATTAGACATGCATTTTGGTTCTGCTGCCTTCTTATTATTTTACCTCTTCAAAACTGCTCAAATTTGCTATGTGAAGAAAAATGTCTAAGTGGTTTGTGTTACTCAGACTTGAAGCAAATTACAGAAATTGAAATGGTGATTTAATTTACATGATATCAAGTTGATTCCTTCTTGAATATAATTAATACTACTTAAATACAGTGAAGCTCGCTAAAAAGCTGGGTATATTTTTCTCAAGAGCTAAGTAATTGATATTTTCCCTGTTTCCAAATAACAATATACTATTAATTTTTTCCCAAGTGGAATAAGAGCTGAAATAGGAATATTTAGAATAGCGTGTTTCACTTAACTGTCTGAAATTCCTCAGCTGTTAGTAAGTCTTCAGAGCAGCAAAGCAGCTTGTCTTGCATGTTCAGAACTGTTTGGAGGTATAAAAACAAAAATAAACTCTCCATATGCAGATCACCACTCTTTTAGCATCAAACAAACACCATTGATATCAATAGGATTGCTAGGTTTTTCTGCACTTGAAGATAGATTATTGGATGTGACACTTGGTTGATTTTTATTGTAGACTTTTTTGATACTATTGAGGACAGTCTGCTTCAGGTGATGGCTTGCACTGAGTTTTAAGTTCCGTGAGAAGCAAAATTGTATTTGTAACTACAGTTCTCATTTTTAGAAGAATGTAATTTGTGTGCTAGTTGTTCCCTAATTTCTCAAAGTTCCTTCTTCCTGGACTTGCACTTTCAGCTATATAGCACTGTCAGAGTAGCAGGAGTGAATTCAAGATGTAACAGAAAATACAGAGAACATCAGGATTGTTTAAAACAATTTTTATTGTTGGCTAGAGAATTTTCAGTTGAAAAAAACAAACAGCAAAAGTCTGGGTATATTTAGTCACAAGATGACTGACCATCCAATCTGATGCTAAGAAAAAAACAACCACAATTCTTAGATGATTCATTTGATGATTTACAGTGTAAAAGGGAACTATAGTATTTCCTGAAAGTTTGCAAGAATGGTCTCATTTGTGCTTAAATAGGTGTAAGAAACAGCACAAGGTGATTTTAGGTATCCTGGGATGACTGGAGAAAAAGAACAAGTTTCCTCAATATTGAACGAGGGCAGCAAGTAGAAAATAGAATTCCTTTTATGTAAAAACACTGGTAATAATGACCTTTAACTGAAGGACATTTCTAGCACAAGAGAAAATAAAGTCTGGTTACTCATAAAGAATTTCCAAGGCATCTGCCTTCCAGGTAAACGTGTTCTGGAAGAAAGCATGTCACCGTGATCAAAATCCCAATAAATCAACAAAACTCAGTAGCTCTGTTGCCATGTTGATGATTTCAGGTCTTTGGTAGTGTTTTTGAGCTGATGTTTCCACAGCTTTATTTTTCCTGAGATAGCCAAATAGTTATTTGTAGATTTTTTTTTTTTTGGTTGGTTGGTTTTGTTTGTTTATTTTTAAGTTCAGAACTCTCAGTGACTTTTCTGTTTGTGTCAGATTCTCTGAGGCATTAAAAATGCTTAGTGAAGTTTAGTGGATTCCTTGTCTCTCTTGCCTCCAAGCCAACAGTATTTTATGACTGCATTTCGTTGATGGTGTTGTACAAAGTACAGAAAATGAAGTACAATACCTTGGAAAAAATACAGAACTGCCCACGGGACTATAGTTTTGCTCTATTACATTTCCTTTCTTCCATATGATTTTGTTTCCTGTGATAGAATGTCAGTTCCATTGTGATTAATTTTAAGTAATTTTATTCTTACCTCATATAATTTTTGGTTAGCTGTTATATTTGCTTCTTCTAGATCACCCAGTAAACCCTTGGCACGAAAACTAATGAGTGGGATGGACTGGGAAGTAGTGAGTAGGAACTCACTGTCTGATGATAGGTTGGAAACGCAGAGCCTACCGTCACGGTCTCCACCTGGAACCCCAAATCAGTAAGTAACTGTTCCACAAGTGACTGTCTACTTCTAATGTGAGGGATCTACTTCTGTAACAAAAAAATTTAAGTATTATAGAGACAAAACCATGTGCTGAGTGATTCCCTAACATTTAGCTCCACATAAGAGAAACTGTTTGGGGGTGAAATTTAGGTGCTTCTCACTCCACCTATAAAAACTGAAGACATAGCACATTACCCTAAATATGAGAGCTTGAGATTTCTCAAGTACAAATAAAACTAAACTATTAATTTGGCAGAGGGAAAAAAACTGGTAATAAAATCTGTGTGATATTTTAGAAAGAATTCATTGTGATTAATACTACTTCTTCAAGCACTGGGGGAAACTACTTAATCAGAAGTTCCTGCAGGTTTATGCCCTACAATTTTTCTGCATTTCCTTTCAAAACTCATTCTTTTCACTTCATAGAGCTTTCTGGTTTATGTTTATAGTTAGTGGGAAATTATTCATGTTTTCTTTTGGAAAATAACCAATTTTCTCAGTCTGATGAAAGTGGCTTAAGAGTTGATATTATTCAATTCTGTGTTGCATATAAACCAGAAGGTTTAAAGATTCTTTGGCGTTGCAGCACATTATTCAGAAGGCTGTTGTATATGTCTGTAGCATTTACAATTTACTGTAAAAATCATGTCATAATGATGCTTAAAGCATACAAAACTTAATCATGTTTCACAGCATTTTAAAAAATGCCCATGTCGCTGCAATTTTTCAAAGAGGAAAATTTTGGGTCACAGAAATGATAAGACTTCTGGTGCGAAGCTTATGATTCGTTGCGGAGAAGATGCAGGGGGTAACCTGAATACATGAAGATGAAGAGTTTAAGTTCTGCTATGAACAGAGCCAGGATTTTCCTTTTAGAAGATTAGTTTTTCTTCTCATTTACTGAACTTATCGGTCCGGTGGCCTGTTCATTGAACCATAATGTTCTCAGGCTTCTTTAATGAAGAAGAAAAAAAACCCCAGCCATTTCATGTTTATGAAAACAATTTTTAAGCAATTTAAAAACCAAAACTATGAAACACAATATGTTGATCTAACAAGACAATTCTTTCAGTGATTGTTAAAACCTAAAATTGTTTCATACAAATATGTATATGAACATATGCCTGCACCAAGAAGAAATAATTATTTTAGCATTCCTTTGCAGTGGTGTAAGAAATGTAAATTAATAATACCCCTTTCACATGGCATTGCTGTGCTTTTCCTCTTAGTCGCAACTCTGCTTTCACTCAAGAAGGAGCCCGGTTACGACCCTCATCAGTTGGACATTTAGTGGACCATGTAGTTCACACCTCCCCAAGTGAAGTATTTGTAAATCACAGATCTCCATCTTCCACCCAGGCTAATAGCATCATACTGGAATCTTCACCGTAAGTGCTGTTAGTCATTACTGTAGCATGAAAGGTTTTTGAAGATGTCTGAAGAATTTGTTAAATGTTTGGGTCAGAGAGGGACAGAAAATCTCATTAAAATGAAGCTGTTCTTAAGGAAGGATTGGTATAGTCTTACTGAAAACTAAATTATAAAGAAGTAAAGACTTAGATCAGACGTGTTCCTGATGCAGGATTACAATACCTTCCCTACTGACTCCCACACAACCTGTGGATTTGCTGTAATATGACCAATCAGTGTCCGGATGTGGAAGCAGAAGTTGTGTTTTTGATAGTACTGAAGTGTGTTGTCTTGTGCTAGAAGTAATTCCCATGCATTTGCAAATTTTGCCTTTTGACAAGGCCCAGAAGTCAGCATTCTGAAACTCCTGGGATGTTTTGTACGTTGTTATAGAGTGTATCTTCATTTTTCTAAGGTAGTGTTTTCAGGTTTTTTTTCTCATGTTCTACTGAACATTCACGATGGTGTAAGATTACTGTGCTACAGTGGCCAACATAAAAAACATTTTGTGTATTGAGTCCAGAAACAAACAAAAAACAGTGTTATCCTAGGAAGTGAAATGCTCAATGAGTTCTGGCCACAGTACAGATGAGCTGGGCAAAAGAAGTGCGTGATATACACCTTACTAACACTGCCACTGCATTTTCTTATACATAACCATACATATAATGCTGAACTTGCCATCATAATTTTGTATAATCTCTGTGAACAAGGAAATAGTGCAAATAAATACCAAACCTACAAAACTACAAAATAACACCATACATAATTAAGTGTTTATAAACAAAATATATATCTCAGGAAAAATTAGTCTGGGAAGATATTTGAACAAAATTTTAAAACTTTACTTGGACTGTACCTTTAGTTTTAACAACTGTGAGAAACTTTGGGGAGTAGAATAGAATAAACAATTTTTCAAGTTCTGTAAAATAACACAAGATGCTTTTTGTGCTAGGCTTCAATAGTTACAATTTGACCATTGGCTAATTGTTTGGCTTTCAGAGTTATAAAGCAGTAGTTTGGCCTAAAAATAAAAAAATCATCTTATTTTGGTGTGCTTTTTTAACTTATTCACATGGCAAGAGAGTCTCAAAACTGAAACACTTGTGAGTCTTTTATCATATTAGGTTTTTGCTGTACAAAGGCCATACAGGGTCAAGTTCCTTTTGTTCCAAGACTTCCAAGTAAAGTCAGTTATGAGAAACACAACTGAATTGTGGAGTGATACAGTGAAGTAAGCACAATTCTTAACAATTCTTTTGTTTGAGTGCCTCTACTCCAAGTTAACTTGTAAAATATGTTCGTGAGTGTCCTTGGGATTGGTTTAATACCTGATTTCTTCTGTGAGTCACCATAGAAATAAGTCTGAAAAAGAGAGGAAGTGGCTTGGTAAATTACTTATGCAACTACATCTCTTTTTGATGATTTTGCACTTTTTATGCTCAAGCAGAAAAGTTATTGATCTTCCATCACCAAGTTTTCTTTTTGTTTTTCTCTTGCTGGAAGCTTAAAATTGGAATTTAATCTCACAATATAGACATCTAGCCTCAGAAAATTTTAAGAATGAGGATATTGACTGTCAAAAATTCATGAACCCCATTAGGTAATGTTAGTGAGTCAGGACTTGAGATCTATGAAAAAGTAATCACCATTAATTTAATATTGGCTAGATAATAAGTTACATTGTTTTACAGTAAAAAAAAAAAAAATCTCTTCTGCAAACATTTTGACCTTTTTTGGTGAAAAGTTTTGCATAGTTCATTTGGTGATTTGTTGGGAATTTTTATTTCTTGATCAAATTTACATATGTAAGAAACCAGGGGGGCTAACCTTACAGGCAGTAGGTTTAGTGATTTCTTTGTGTTGGCATTTATATATCAAAAGAAATTAAGAGTTCTGATGCAGTTTTTTTGAGGCTATTACAGCTTAGCTAATACAGCCTTTAATTCCACATTGTTGGGGGTATTTTTCATCTGTGTGTGCTATTCAAAGCAAAATTGAGAGATTTCTGCTTGTATAGTTCCCTGAGGTAATCATAACCTTAAATTCCAAAAGCACGTCATATGTTTTAGTTTAATAAATTTATGGAGGTGTGTATGAAACTTTTGCTTAATATATTAAAAGGTAAGTCTTGGATATCTGTAACAAAAATACCCAAAGCTTGTCACTGCCAGAGTTTGTGTGTTATTTTATTATTATGTAAATTGCTGAATGCACTAACAGGGAGCTGCTTTGCCTGCAAAATAGGCTACTTTCACTGCCATTGTTTAAGCATTCATAAGGAAATTCAAAGCTGACTGGGCAAATATAAAGCAGTGAAGTTTTTGCCCAAGGCTGGATTGTTAGTTCTCACAATTCATTATGCTAATATATTACAGTACTCAAACTACTGCTTCTTAAACGCTCATTTAAGTAACTTTTCAAATCTTTTCTGTAAGTTTGCATGTTTGGTGGGAATTTATTTGTGTTTGTTGACATGTATGTGCAGACATCCAGTCAAACGTAAGATCTCATCTTTTATTGGAATGACTTCTCTTGTATCTCTACTTATGTTTTCTCTTGCTTTTTGATTCAGTTTAAAACTCTCAGGAGTAATTGTTTGCAGGAAAATGCATAACTGTGTTGCCCTTGACTTAAAAGGTTGAATGAGCTGTATGGCCAGACTTGAATGAATAAATACATGGGCAGTTAAAAAGCTCTAGTGACCTTTGTAAGTCGATGTCTAAATACTTCATAACTGCTTTGCAGATATTGCAATCATCATATTTTTCTCTTTCTCCACAAAATTTAATTTTAAAAAACTGCTTATCCTGAAAAATAAAATGTAAGGATGAAATGCTCTTTTTACTGTCGCTTGCACTGAATAGTGTTAAGAAATATTATTTTTATTCCCTAGTGTGATTTGAACTTGAGATGCTTCAGACATCAGATACTGAGTAATTAGTATCTTTTTTTCTTTTAACACTGCATGAAAAATATTTTTCCTAAAGTTGAAATTAAACAAAAACATACAGAAGAAATATTGCTGGGATATTTTCAAATACAGTGTTCTCATACATTGGCAAGGAAATTTTATCAGTGTTCTGTTTTCTTAGAAAATTTACTACATTTTCAAAAACTGAAATGGAAAACATGCTTTTTCAAACTGTTCCATTTCTCATTCAGTTTTCCTGTTTTTTGAAATAGATTCATCCTGTACTTTAAACCGCTGTGGACAATTGTGATCAGAGTTTTTGTTTTTAATTGAAAGCACGTATCTGCCTTTCTTACATTGGATAGACACAAATGATACAGAATTATGTGGAATTTGCCTTAAGCTTTCTAACTTGCAGCAACTTGAAATGTTATGCTGTCTCATAATGAAAGTCTTACCTTGCTAACAGTTTGCTGTGGCTAGACCAGCTAAATACAGTAGGATTACTCACGTGATTACCCATGCTTTTTAGAGGGATGTTACACTATGAGTTATTGCTACAGCTTGCTTAAAATGAAAGGGGAGTGTCTTGTTTCTGGCTTTTGGGAGTGTACTTCCTTCCCTGTGTAGTGGTTGACTCTGTGTTGAACCAGCTTCCCTTGTTGAACCAGCAGGCTTGTCCAAAAAGTCAATCTGTTTTTGTTGGCTTGGTAAGCTGCCTTAGCCAAAGTAGGAGCACCAAGTGCTCCAAGAAAAGAGCTATGGGCCTGGGGGAAAGAAAGGCGACAGCCATTTCGGTGGTTGTATTCTCTTTAGATTTAGATGCAACATGTAACTTTATTCTTGATGTTTTTTGGATTTGCCACTAGTATCAGTGGGCTGTTGTCCTTAGTCATTAAATTACTTAATAATACCTTTTAATGTGGTTCACGAGGAGGAAGATATGTATCCTTGCTGGTATTTAGAAGCTGACATTCAAACTAAGTTAATAGGAACTGTGTGCTAACTGCCCTTTTGGTCCTCTCAAAATGTTCTTGCTTCTTAAATATAAAACCATATAATGAAAAATGAATCACACATTTATGCAATACAAATTATACAGTTAAGCTTTTATTCCAGAAGGACTAATAAAATCCATATTATATATAAAAAAGAGAACATTTTTATTAATGTAGAGTGCTTGCAAATCTAAAGCAGAAACAGAATTTTCTGCTGCTTCATTTTCAGTAATGGTGTTATAACTCAACTGAAAATGCAGGCAATTAATGCCTCTTTTTACAGATATTTCAGAGCAGAGCTTTTGAATTGGAGGAAAAAAACCCTCCAAGTTCTTTTAAAAATATATACATATAGTTTTAAATTGAAAAATTAAAATTTAACACTGGCTTCCCCATTGAGCTTTTCAAATGAGCTTTTCAAGTAAATTCAGGGAAACCCTTGAATTGTCTTCAACTTGCACTCCTATTTTTAGACCAAAAGCCACAAACTAGTATGGGAGCACTGTATTATGCTGCTTCTATCTGTTCTTAAGTTTTAAATTGCAGCAGGCATTAAAGACGCAAGCTAATTGATTTCCTTACTGAGGAAGCCATGTTAAGTGACATATCTGTTTTGGAAACAATCTTTTAGCAAGAGTACAGATTCTAAATACAGTGAATTTAATAATGTTCCAATATAAAGTAGCTTGAGTGCTAAAACCATTAAAAGAAAAAAGTAATGTAGAAGATGAACTTACTAGTTCGGTGTATAACTGCTTGCCAAGAAAAAGAGCAGTAGCGTGTCCAAACATACACTTCTGATGTGTTTCACCACAGTAGAATTTTGAGATTATAAAAACGCACACAAATATTGAGCCCTCAAATTCTTGAAGTTCTTCTAGGATTTTCAGTTTATTTGGAACTCTGAAAGCACTGACAGTGTCTCATGATCCTTCCACTTCATACTTCTGTTTTGGTACTTAGATCTCAAGAGACTCCTATAGATGGGCAACCTCCTGCGTTACCACCCAAACAATTCAAAAAGAACAGTTGGAACCAAATTCATCATTCTCATTCACAGCAAGAACTGGATAACCATATTAATGAGACATTTGATGTTCCTGCATCGCCTGAAAAATCCACAGTAAGTTTTTTGGATCCTGTTTAAGCATTCTGCTTTTTATTGAAATGATGGTCCTACTTTTCATGAGCTCAGTTCTGATGCACTTCAGAGACTTGTTGGTTGTGCGTTACATGGCAGCATTTTCATTATAGATACTGTCTCTTTGCTAACGCCCACTGTTTATTCCACTTGCTGGAGTAGTCCTTTGTCAGTTACCATCACATGACTGCATTGAGATGGATAGACATTATGAACATTAGTTTTTCAGCACCTGCAGAAATTTCTAACTGCTTCTTTGAAAAGTCATTTACCATCAATTTCAAAGGTAACATTGCAGACACTACTTCTGGTGTTTAATCTAGCTTTTATCAAAAAGCCAAAACTAAAAGTCTTCTAGACAAGTTTTGTCAGGAGAGGCTTCTTGAATCTGTGGTTGCATTTCTCATCAGAATTTCCAAGAAAGACTTTACCAAGAGATCTGTGACAGAGAATGTGAAACCGAGTAAAAGTCCTTTTCAAATACTTAAACACCTGCAAGTTGAATAAGCTTCTAAGTTCATTATTGTTTGACTGAGAGGAGATCTCGATGACCAGTTTTTATTTTTTTGCCCTTGCAAAAATTTTCAAATGGTTCTTGGTCTTGTACTTACATGGGACAAGAGATGTTTTGCAAAAATGGGGAAAGTGTTTAACATCCAGATGTTGCAAACACCATATCAACATTTTTGCCAACCTCTGACATTCAAAATTGAGTCAGCTCCCCAAATTAATATTTTAGGAATGCCTTTAGTTTATTTTTATTTGCATTCTGAACTCTAAGCTTAGGGTGTTCTTTCAGGCCTTGTTACAAAGTTAAGATTCCCATAAACCTCATCTTAAATTTTTCTCAAAAGTGAAACTTGTGAATTTATTGGTGTTTCACAGAATCACAAAATCTCAACGATTTCGGAAAAATTGTAAAAACTTTGCCTTAAATAATGAAACATTTTTTAACAGCTTTTCATTCTGTTAGTGCTTAGCTGAGTCATATTAAACTACTGGTTTGAAAGATTACACTACTTTACTCATCAAGTTTTTCTGCTCTATATTCAGCTATCTCTACCAAATGGACAAAAATAACTTTCTGTTGTTTTTTTGAAGTCCTTTTAGTTCTGCAAAATCGACACAGCTGTTTGAGATTCTTTTTTCTCTATTCATTGTCAGTACAATTGTTCACTGTGGTCCAACGGGCCACATTTATGCAGCACACTGTTGTAATTGAAGATCTAATTTGGTCTGCTGATGGCTTTTTATTTTTGGGGATTAGAGAAGGAGGAATGCAACTTGACTGAAATATTGTGAAATTGTAGAGTTTAGGATTTGGTATGTGAGTTTGTTTTGTTTTTTTCAAAGTTGCTTTTCTGACGAGAATGCACTCTTGTCTGTCATCCCTGAGTCTCCAAAATGTTCAGAAGTATTTGAAGACACATGTGCCTAGGAGTCCTTTCAGTCAAACAGTTTAATGATGACATACAGTGCTCTCCTCAGGTTTTTCATTATAAACTGCTGCTCAAAATAGCAGGAAATGATTATTCCCTTTTTGTCTGGGGAGTGCTAGACACTGCAGGTGAGCACTTGGTGGTTGTTCATTATGCCCAGGAACCTGAGTCTGTTCTTCTCTGCCTGTGTATATAGGCTAAAATGATTTACATGTGATCAGGCTTCCTAATAACCCTTCCTTCTCATTAATATATCTTCCACTGTTACTTTCCTCTCCTTCCTCAAAGTTATCATCTTTTCATTACTGTGCATGTGTGGAGCGAGGCAGGGTTTTGGTGCTGCTGTATTTTAACCAAGAGCTTAGAGGTGGAATCAAGTTATTTTTTTATGTGCTAAATTGAGCAGACTACTCTTACCTATTAAACCTGTGGGTTTAGAACTTTTTTACATACATAAATACTTGTTTTAGTAAGGGGAGGGGGGGGGATATTTTCTTCCATTCTGAATGAGTCTGTGCTTTGACTGTATTTGACAACATTGAAAATT
Source organism: Urocolius indicus (assembly GCA_013401255.1). Classification (NCBI taxonomy): domain Eukaryota; kingdom Metazoa; phylum Chordata; class Aves; order Coliiformes; family Coliidae; genus Urocolius; species Urocolius indicus. The sequence goes on along the minus strand of WBNH01000280.1, from coordinate 3,526 downwards.
TCCTTGAAATTAATTTATTTAATACTATTTTGTACCTTCCATAGACACTGTAGAAATACTAGCCAGTGTTCAACCTGTGAAATAAATGGGAACAAACTAAGAATCACTTCACTGGTGCTAAGTTGATTTTTCCATGTTAAAAAGTATCTAATATTCCCCAGTTCATTGGGAGCTTCTTTAACAGTGTTGTTGTGATCACACTGAATTAAGAACGAAAGCAACTAAAATTGTCAGAGGTGCATGAGTGCAGAGCACTGAGGTATCCATTTGCTTGATAAAGACGTTGCAAAATTATTGCATGTAGTATCTTCAAAGTCTAACTATGAACAAAAGGTATATTAATACAATGTAATTTTTGTTTACTAGCCCAATGGTGGCATCCCTCACGAAAATCTTGTTGTGATCAAAATGAAACCAGATGAAAATGGAAGGTTTGGCTTCAATGTAAAGGTAACAGAACATCTATTATTTTTGTGTCTGTTAAGATTAGTTTCTGACTTTTGTGACTTATTACTACTTAATTTGTTTTTAAAGGGTGGATACGATCAGAAGATGCCAGTAATAGTGTCCAGGGTAGCACCAGGAACACCTGTAAGTTATAAAAAACCCAAACTTTATAGCAATACTTGTGTTATCTTAAAATAGGTATTCAAAACCATAAATTATTTCATAACTTCCTGTGAAAATCAGTTTGTATTGTAACCTTAGCATAACAAAGCAAAGTAGTAAGAATTTGATGGGGCACATAACATATTTTTAAAAGTTCTTCAAGTCCTCCAATATTTTTTTTCTTACTAAAACAAGGTTCAATGCCTGAAAATTACAGGGAATTACAGATGTTCAGTATGGACTGTTTCTCGAGCTGTGCCATCCTAAAAATACATTTACTTCATTACTTTTAAAAAAATATAGACATTCATATACTTTCACATAAATTATATATTGAAAGTTTTTTAGGATATTAAAAATAACCAAAATAGCAAATCTCTCTTATTTTAGTGACAAGATTTAGATAAAATCCGACACCATGAATCATTCATCAGATCGGATTGTCTGTTTTTACTGGTGTTTAGTGACTACCAAGAGTGTCTTCAAACTAGGCACAATATTTTGTCAATTGGTTGCCACAAATACTGACCTGGTATTCAGCTGACTAGAGTCAGCTCTGTTTATACCTTTTAAGGTACAGTGAACTGTTTATTTGTGAATATTTAAGTAGTAACTTTTTTAATTTAATTTTTTACTATTTTAACGTATTTTAATATTGTCCCTGCTAATTATATCTGAAATATTTAGTAACAAATAATTTTGTCTCAATGCTTTAAATGCCCAGTCTCCAGAGAAAATAATTTATGATGGCATGTGCTCTTTCTTTTCTGCAACTGTGTTTAGACTATGGTTATAACAGTGACTTTTATTACTTGATTCCTGTCTTTGGGATTACTGGGATTTGTGCATTGTCTTTGGCCCTTGTCTTACTCCTGTCATTTACAATTGCAGTACTTCCCACCTGAAGTGTTTAAACCTGTGAAATTGATTTGGACAAAGCATTGCCATGTTATTGGCTTCTCTTTAAAGATGAAAATATACTGGTTTTTAATTGTCTATAAAAAAGGTGATTGAAACAGTAGAGTTTTCTACTTCAACCAGAGTGGAGTAACAGCTGCTGAAAGACATGTTACAATGACAGTCACCTCCCAGTTGCAAATGGATTTGTTCATGCGAGTGGCACCATCTTATGTGTCGTGTAACACTTAAATTTATCATTTGAATATAATGCAGCAACCATAGCAACCAGGCTGTTAAGATTCAAGTTCCCAAGTAGAGTTAATTTAAGTTGCTATTTTAAGGTGAGACATTGGGAAAGGCCTTCTTATACTGACTTCTTTCTTTTTTCTCCACCTTACAGGCTGATCTCTGTGTCCCTCGTTTGAATGAAGGGGACCAGGTTGTACTGATTAATGGCAGGGATATAGCAGAACATACCCATGATCAAGTTGTTATGTTTATTAAAGCTAGCTGTGAGAGACACTCAGGGGAACTTGTCCTCCTAGTTCGACCTAATGGTGAGTAATTGTGCAAAATGAAGCTCATAAAAAAATTCCATACCTTTGCTTTCATTTTCTAACCTTCATTTTATGTCCTGAGATGGAATGCTTTACCTTTTTGTAAGAACTCCCTTCTTTGAGAAGGAATTGCAACAACACAATATATTGTACAAATCTTGATCAGTCCCATCCTCTAAGGAGCTGTACACAGTTAAGTGTTGAAAATTAATAGCAAAGTCAGAGATGAAATATTTCTAACAGAGCTGATCTGAATTTTGTTCTCACTTTCATTGATAAAAACGTCTAGCAAGCTATATGGATATTGAGTTTCTGAGGTTGTTGTTATTCTCCCGAGGAAAATAAAAACCAAACACAAACAAACAAAAAAACCTCTTGCCAAACACCCAGTGTTTGGAGACTTTGGATGTTTATATATGCGAAGTCTTTCCATATGCTTTTAAAACAATCCAGAACGACTGATAACATTTATACTTGAGGAGGCTTAATAAAAGAAAGTGCTAAAAATGCAATCTAAATAACAGCTTGTGCAAAATATTAATGAAGTACACTGTTGGAGTAGTGCCAGCAGATGGTCACTGGATTTAATGATGCTGCACATCCCAATTATAATTCAGTTGCAGAGCAAAAAGGGAAATGAAAATTAATGGCGTTTAATCAGAATAATTGAAATTACTTTAGAAGAGTACCTCAGCCACCTCATAAACAACTTTTCCTTTATTCACTTATTTGTGCTTGTGCACTCATTCTGTTTTGTAAGTTCTCTTGTAGATTTTGAGTGCTTGCTTCCTTTTTTGAGATAAAATTACTAGCTTTGTTTGCAGAATTGCTAGACTGATTTCTCTCTGTGTGTTGATTCTCCTTGTATTCTGGATAAGAACTTTTGAGCTGTGAAAGTGAGGAGTTGCCAGTTTCTTCCTTCGTGGTCCTTGGGGTGTAATTTAAAAACAGGCTTTATAACAAACAGCTCTGTTATGCATAGGAGAAGATGTATGTTATTTTTAAGTTTAGTTTTAGGCAGGATGTGCTTACAGCATTGACAGCATTATAATGGCATATATTACTGCCACTTCATCAGGTGGTCTGCACATCTTGACCTAATTAAGCCTAAAATCAGTTCAAAGTAAAAATGTAAATGCAATGTTATGATATGAGACATGAGTAAGAATCTGAGATTAGGGAGTTAAATCAGACAACGTTAAGGTATAAAATGAGTTTTGATAAAAATTGTAGCAGTCAGTGCTTTCACTTAAAATTACTATTACACCAAAAGAATAATTTTATGATGGACTATAGTGATCAGTAGAGGCTACTTGCCTTTGCTGATGGAGACTAAAATCAGTGTATTAATAAATGTCTATTTTTTCTATTGCAGAAAGACTTGACTTTTTTGCTGTTTTAAATAAATGACTTGGAGTTACCACTGCAGTTTGGTAACTAAAGGGTTAGCCCTGTGTGGG
>WBNH01000279.1:94948-117089 GCA_013401255.1 Urocolius indicus | reverse complement strand
GAACTCCACTGGCCGCAGGCCTCACACTCCATCCCATTGCTCACCCCGCTCTGGGCTCTGTCATTCAGCCAGCTCTGGATTCACACCTTATTTCTAACTCCTAATTCTCTGAAGATTAGATGCATTTATCCAGCCATGGTGAGCAATGCAGCCCCAACGAGAAACCCATCCTGGGTTCCCCAAGAAGCTCAGGAGATGTTTCAGGAGCCTCCAGCCATGGGAAGGAGGCTGAGGTGGGAGTGCACATTCCTCTACAATGCTGTAATTGTAAATAGGGATGTGTGGTGCTTGGTTTATTGAGATGAACTTGGGAGGTGTTCTGCTGGCTTTATATAAGAGGAAGGTGATGTGTTTCCACTTTTATCTGTCTCTGATACGAATACCTACAGACATGGTCCATCCACATCCCTGTATGTGCATTCCTATGAACTATGCAGCCCTCAAATGCCTTTTAATGCATCCCTACGTCTGGGTGAACTCCTTCAAACAACTTATTCCCATCCCTTTGCATTTGGATGTGCCTGGCTAGAGAAACTTGTGGCTCTCCATGCACCTCTGTTTCCTCCATGCAGGGAAAGGCGAGTTTGTGCTCACACACATCCCCCCCAAACTAGGAGCTTTAACGAAATGCTGCAGGTAGGGAGGGTTTGAGGGACATTTCTCTCGTCCTAAGTTGGCCAAAGCCACTTTGCTGTCTGTATCATTCCATGGTTTTCATCAGAAATGTGTCAAAGAGGCAAAACGATGCCAACTGGATGATGAGGCATTTGGATGATGGCACAGAGAGATGCTCATCCCTGCCTGGCAGCGTGGGGCAGGTAAGGCCCTATGGGGGACTTTTAGGGGGTGGGTTTGTGCACATCCCTCTTCTTTCTTGAGGATTGAGGTGTTAAATAATGCAGTGGGTTACCTTCAGCTATTTATAGGTCTCAGCTGGGTCCTTTGAGATTCACCCTGCCCAAGGCTTTGGGAGAGAAGGGATGTGACAATTCGGTGCCCATTATGAATCAAGCTCAAAGCATCTGGGTAGCTGAAGGGCTGGGTTCTCATTTCCACTCCATCCTCTCCAGGCTGTACCGCAAAAGCTGCCAACACAGCTCATGGAGCCCTTTTATGTTCAGAGCAGCTGTAAACGAGAAGCAGGCCCTGCAGTGCCATTTCTCTCCTTTCAAAGAGAAACAAAGTCTTGACTACAGGGAAAGTGGGTCAAGACGGTTTGGGGTTGACTTCAATCTCCTTGGTGGGTGATGGGTTGTCCTTCACTTGAGGATGGAAATGCTTAAGCTCCTTTCTAAGATGAAAGGAGTTTGCAAAGTGAGGCTCAGCGCACCATGGAAGAGAGAAAAACTCTTCCCCCATCACCTCCCTCCCCGAGTGTCAGAGCAAAGGAGGCTTCCCCAGTTTCCCTTGGAGCAGATGTCTCCTCTTGAGGAGCAGCCAAACAGGCAACAGTCAAGGTCAAGGAACTCATTTTGGCCTTCACTCCCAGAGAAATGACATGGGCATGCCCAGCTGGCAGCTGGATTCGCTGCCACCATCTCCCTGAGTGTTGTTCTCCGTTGCTCTATAAGGGGGACACGGTGTTTGGAGCTGGCTGAAATAAACCTGGGTGCACTGCTAACTGTGCCTCCTTGCCTCAGGGATGAAAAGCTTTCTAGGAACTGCGGTGGGGAGAAGGAGATGGATCCATCTGGGGGTAGGGGTAAATAGCCCAAGGATAGTGTTAATTAGTGCAAAAGAGGGAGAGGGAAGAAGGAGATTGGGGTGTGATGCACACAAAGATGTTCATCTTCTGTGGAGTGGGTAAATGAGGCTGTACCAAACTAATATGCGGGGCTGGAATGTGTTCAGGTGAGGCGCTGTGGACGTTGTCAATGCCTGGGAATGAGGATTGCAGACATGGGGCTGCCAAGGCTCCCCAGGACCTGCAGAAACTCTTGGTGAGGTCATTTTGACCCCTACTGCTGATAGTAACGAGGGTAACCCCTTCCCATTCCCCTCCCAGTGACATCCTGGCACTAGCACAGCCCCTTGGTGACTCCAGAGCCCTGCTCTGGGGCTAGGGACACCAAAGCAGCCTGTCCCTGCCACCCCTGTATCCCCAAGCAAGGGGATGAGACAGGCTTGCTGATTCATCTCATCTCCTGGTGACGCTCAACAACCCTCTCAGGAGCTTCCCCAAGCACTTAATCAGAGAAGAGCTTGTCTGTGGCATCTTAAGGGCTTCTCAGGTGAGACACAGCCTTCCTTGAATAAAAACAAGTGAGCCAGGTGGAGAAAGGACAAGGGCTGGGGGTGGGGTTGACACCACAGCTCTTATCATCTGATTGCAGCCTGAGGGATGCTCAGGGAGGAGACTCCTGCTTTGGTGCACAACCTGTTCACTGCTCTTGTTTCACTGAAGCCTCAGCAGCCTCCAGCCTCTTGCAATGATCCTTGCAAGGTGAGACATGGGTCTTCTTCCCTCCCCACAGGGGCTGAGTAAGGGGAAGCAAAGCAACTTGGTAGGAGTCACAACGCATCTCATGCTGATTTCCCAACAGAGATCATCCTCAATCACTAAGCTAAATCATCACAGAAAGAGCTCTGACCTCCACATTCTTCTTTTAACACCGAGGAGAAGATGCTGGAGGGATGTGAAATGCAGCTTTCCTCTCTCTGGAATCCCATCTGCTGCTGTCTCCTGTGTTCCAGCAGCTCTCAGAACTGAGTGGAAGCGGCACCACCTCGTATGTTGAGTGTGTTGAATTGCTCCCCACATCCAGCCCTTACAGTTATTATCATTTGCCATTGTTATGGAAGAAAAAGCATTCCTCAAGCTTCTCCCTTTCATTGCCAAATTGCCCATGAAGCACTTGCAAGCCCTGCAGAGGAGACACCCTCCCTGAGTTGACAGCCTAAAATCAGATCAGTAATCAAATCCAGGTCCCATCTCCTGCTGCCTCCTCTGGAGTCAGCAGCAGCAGAAAGGTGCTGAAGGGAAAGGCAAGAGTCTCTGCAGGGGAGAAAGAAACATGTGGGAAAGGTTGCTTCCTCTTAGATCTGAACTAGGAAAAAAACTAGAGCTTTTGCATTGCAGTGGTTTTGACTGGGCCAGGTTTTTTGGTAGCAGGGAGGGGTACAGGGGTGGCTTCTTTAAACACAGAGAGTTGCCAGAAGCTTCCCCTGTAGCTCACAGGGTTGGGGCCAGTCAGTTCTAAGCTGGACCCTGCACCTGCCCCAGGCCTGGCCAGTTAGTGCTGGAGGTGACACCTCTGTGAGTAACACACTGGAGAAGGGTGTGAGGAGCTGCAGCCCATGGGAAGGACCCACGCTGGAGAAGTTCATGAGGGACTGTCTCCCATGGGAGGGACCCCACAGTCCAGCAGTGGGAAGGGTGAGGAGGCTTCAGCCTGAGCAGCAGCAGCAGCAAAGTCCATCTGTGATGAACTGACTCCAACCCCCATCCCCATCCCCTGTGATGCTGGAGGGGAAGGAAGGAGAGTCCCAGGCAGAGGAGGGATGTGGGGAGGTGTTTTTAAGGCAGTTTTATTTCTCATCTCCCTGCTCTAATTGTTCCTTTACTAAATCAAACCTTTTTCTCTCCAAGCTGAGTCTGTTGTGCCTGTGACACTCATTGCCCAGTGATCTCTCCATCCTCAGCCCAACTCACAAGCCCTTTGTTACATTCTTCTCTCTCTCCCGCCCAGTTTAGTAGGAGGAGTGATTTTATGACTGAATGGACATCAGGCTAAACCACCACACTCACACATATCATTTGGCCAATGAGATTTTCCTTCTTGGTACCAGATGTTTGAGGTCTGGGTTTTTATCAGGCTATTCTGCCTGACAGCTGTAGCAACCAGAGCTTGGGTCAAGCTAAAACTAAGGGCACTGGGAAGGGCCAGCAAGGATGGAGTACCCCTTGCTGATGGGGTATGGCCCATACACTCCATTTGCCATGTTGGTTGGGTTATTGAGAAGTGAGAATTTGCCCTCAGCCAATGAGAGTTCCACCTCTTTTCAGTGGGTTTTTTGTTTTCCATCAGATTTTGGGCCTCTTGCCCACCTCTTCTAATAAAAAAACTCATTTTACTTCCCTGCCTGTGAACCCCTCTGCCCAGACCACCATGAGGATGAGCCCTGGGGAGCAGAGAAGCAGCATCTTTTTTGCCTCCAAATCTGCCTGTCTGGAGGAATCAGATGTTTTCTTGAAAGTGGGATGTGGAGAGGGCAGTGTGTGTTGCACCCTCACACCCTTACATCACCCTTTAATTGCTACATTGTAGTAGAGGAATGATGGTTTCCTCATTCACAAGCTGAGATTCGAGGCTCCATGTGGGGTTTTTTTAGTGTGTTTCACTAGTGTGATTAGATTTTTAGTGTGATTTGTTTGGCAGAGAAGCCTGAGCTCCCCTGGGCTGGCAGCCTCCACTTGCTTTGCTGTTCCAAAAAGCAAGCAGCTCTTGCAGAAAGGGAAGGGGAGGCTGCATTTTAGTTGATGCCACTTTAATAAGGTGACAGGGAAGAGCTTGGAGGTGCCTGATGCCATCCAGCAAAAGCCAAACAAGCTCAAAGCTGTCCAAACCTCCCACCCTGGCCTGGCTTGAACATTTGTTTCTGTCCATGACTGAGAGCCAAAGCAACAGCAAAAGGCTTAGGGAAAAAAAAAAAGCCCTTTCACTGCAATGAAGGGGGGAGGAGGGGGAACCCCCACAAGTGGTTCAGAAGTGGTGGAGACAGATCAAGCCTTCAGTTTCTTCTCACAGGCATTCATGGGTGGATTTGATCCTTCCTGAGCTGAGAGGAGTGATTTTTCCACCCTCCTGGATCCTTGCTGCCTCCTGCTGCCATTCCCACTCCAGCATCTTTCCCCCTGAGGATTGTGTCTTTAAATGGGATTTAAACTCCCCCATCCTTATCTCAGCCTACTGACAGCTGACCAAAGCCTAAGGCTTATACTTCCTCACTCTTCAAAAAAAAAAGCCATGTATACACACACATATCTCCTTTTTCCCAGCTGCTACAGCATCCACTTTATCCTCTCCCACTTGCACTTGCTCATTCTTTCAGGGTAGGAGTTAGGGGGTTGGTTTTTCTTTGCCTTGCCTTGCACGTAAACACTGCAGTGCTGTTGCAACCCTGTTAGGTGGAATAAACCTCCCAGGGATCACCTCAGTTTAGCCCAGGGCTTTGCAAGAGGGGAGGATTTAGCAGTCCTAAGAGTCTGGCCACAGCTGCCCTGAAGCTGTGTAAGAGTACTGACAGAGGACAGGGGTTTCTGGCTGTAGAAGAGATGATATCAAACAGTAGGATACAGCCTCTGAAAGGAAAAACACTCTGGAGTTGCCCCATGGCAGGATTCCCCCATCTGGTCAAAGAAATCCCTCTTTCTTTTCTTCTCTCTGCTGGTGATTAAAATCACCAGCTTCACTGTTGGAAAGCTCCTCCTCAGACTGTGCCCTGCCAGGGGTCAGGGTGATGGAGGGGATTTTTGGGCCACTCAGACATCAGAGCAAGGCTTTGTATGGTTCTCCTTGAACCCAAATTCCTTCATCCTCTCTCCAGTCTCTTGCCTTTGCACACTTGGTGGGTAAGAGCACGTTTAAATCCCTTTTAATGTGATAAAACTGAGGGGCAGGGTTCCCAGCATTGTTTGGTAGGAGATTAGGGGTTTGTTTTGGCCTCATTTCTAGAGCAAACTATATCATTCTACACAGGGGACAAAAAAAAAGAGAACTAGTCTCTTCTGATTGTCAGAACCATCATTCAGGCAAGAAACACAGAAGTAGAAATGGTTCCTCCTGGAGACCAGACTGGGGACATCTCCTACTGGGTCCCTCTGCCCTGTGCAGCAGCTCAGAAAGAGCATGTGCACAAGCAGAAGCAATCTGCCCTCCAAGGGTAAGGTTGAGGCTGGAGCTGAGGCAGAACTGTTTCCCTGAGAGGGGTGTCAGCCCCTGTGCCAGGCTGCCCAGGGAGCTGGGGGAGTGCCCAGCCCAGGAGGGATCCCAAGGCCGTGGAGCTGAGGTGCTGAGGGCTGTGGGGCAGTGCTGGGCTGGGCAGGGTGAGGGAAGGGCTGGGACTTGATGATCTCAAAGGTTTTTTCCAAGCCAAATGATTATATGATACTATGATATAAAAGTTGGGCATCTGGGCTCTGCCCTGGGCAGGGGCTTCACCCTCCCCATGCACATCACTCCCCTTCTGTGCCCTACAGCATCCTCCCAACCCCTAAAGACAGATCCAGATGCTGTGGGTATGGACATGGGCAGGGATGTGCATGGTAAGGATGCAGACATGGATTTGCTGGCTACGGGTGGTGGATAGGGCTGTGTTTGTAGCTATAGGTAACAGATACAGCTTGTGTGGATGCAGAGTGAGTGGATATGGATGTAGATTATACAGATACGAATGTGAATGGTATGTGTGGAGCTGCAGCTGCAGATACAGATGTCAGTCCTGGGGATGTGGATGCTGTGGATATAGATGCTGAGAATACAGAGGCTGATCTCAGTATTGATGTGGATAAAATGGACATGAATGTGAATGGGGCCATTTTATAGATGTTACTGATATGGATATGGATGGAGATAAGGATATAGATCTGGTATGCATATGGGTGGAGATAAGGATATAGATATGGGTATGGATATGGATGGAGATAAGGATATGGATAGAGATAAGGATGTAGATATGGGCATGGATATGGATGGAGATAAGGATATTAGATCTGGGTATGGATATGGGTGGAGATAAGGATATAGATGTGGGTATGGATATGGATGGAGATAAGGCTATGGATAGAGATAAGGCTATAACTATGAGTATGGATATGGATGGAGATAAGGATATGGATAGAGATAAGGATATGAGTATGGATGTGGATGGAGATATCTCCATCCATGGAGATAAGGACATAGCTATGGGTATGGATGTGGATGGAGATAAGGATATGGATAGAGATAAGGATATAGCTATGGGTATGGATGTAGATGGAGATAAGGATATAGATATGGAAATGGATATGGATAGATAAAAGTCTAGGTCTAGGTAAAGATAAAGATGATAAATGTGATAAAGATGATAAAGATGAAGATATAGGTGTAGACTTGGATATAGATACAGGTACAGACATGATGCTATGAGAAAAGCAAATGATTTGGGGGCATTAACACCGAGCTTGTTCCATTCAGACTTTGCTCAGTGCTAAGTGGGGAGAAAAACACGACCAAAAAGCTTGGGAGGTGAAGTGGGAAGGAAGGGAAGTTGAGCCACCTCACTTGAAGCTCCTGCATAAAAACCCTGCCCGGGACAAAAAGCATTTTGTTACGTGAATCAGTGCTGGAGATAGTGCCAAACAAATGGAAGTTATTAGAGGAAGGGAGATGGATGGAACTCAAGGCACCCTTTTGTTTTGCCACTACCAAATTCTTTCCCAGCAGCAGCCCTTATCAATCCCCAGGGAATGGCTTGGCCTGTCAGTGCCCAGCGGGTGTTAGTGTTCTTTACGGCTCCCGTTAGAGACACTGCAGTGACACCAATCTAAATAAGAGAGGGAGGAAGGCTTCATCAGCCTGTCACTGACCACTTATTCACATTTGAGAAACAAGGGCATGAAAGGACAACATTCTGGAGGTGGTCAATTTGTACTTGAAGAGAGAAGGCAAAAAGAAGAAGGAAGGAGGAGGAAAGCGATGCCCCGACAGGTCACCGCGCCAACCCTGAGCCCGTGGTGCACCTGCCTGTGCTCTTGGGAGTACCCCAAAGCACCCAATATGGGGATGAATGGACACAGAGAGGGTTTTTTTTTCCCCCAGGTGAGGGTCTGTAGCCTTTGTCCTTGTCAGCAGAGTATGTGTGTGTGTGTGTGTGTATGTGTGTCCCACTCTCCCTCCCCACGCTCGCTCGAGGTCTCCGCACCTCAAGGCGGCTGCGTTTGCTCTGCAGAGCCCTGTGGGATGAAAGCTGTGTGCTTAGATATGGTTTATCCCTTCCAACCCCTGATGATAATCCCAGGATTAGTCCTTCTACTATATGATTACATTTTGCCCACTCTTCTTTGAAAAAGGCCCCATTTCTGGCCCTTTTTCCACCCCCTCCCCACCCCCTGCAGCTCGTCCCAAACTGTTTGCCAGGCTCTGATTAAACCCTGCATGCGAAGCAAAGTCTCACCAGGATCTCAAATGACTTGCTGTGCCTGTCCCCAACTCTCTGCACTAAACCTCTCCCTGTTACAGAGCTCAAAACACCCAGCACCTCTGATATCCCCTTGTAGGGACCACCCTGGGACCAAGTGTACAAATGCAGGGGCTTCACCCTCCCCATGCACATCACTCCCCTCCTGTGCCCTACAATATCCTCCCAGCCCCTTTGCAGTTCAGGTGAAGACAGATCCAGATGCTGTAGGTATGGACATGGGCAGGGATGTGCATGGTAAGGATGCAGACATGGATTTGCTGGCTACGGGTGGTGGATAGGGCTGTGTTTGTAGCTATAGGTAACAGATACAGCTTGTGTGGATGCAGAGCGAGTGGATATGGATGTCGATCATGATTCTATGGCTCTATGATCACAATGCCACGAGGCTTGGACTTACCCTCCATCACCTTCCCCTCAACAAGATGACATGCAGAAGGAAAACAGACCCCAAACTGACCCCCACCCCAGACCAACCTCAAACCCGTCAGCATGGTCATTGCCAACTGATTGTAAGAGCATGTGCTGTCTAGAGGAGATCCCAGACCTTGCAAGGACTGGTCATCTGTCCTTACTATGCAGGGCTGGGAGAAAGCAGAGGCTTTTATACCAAAGGCATACACACGTCCTCAGGCCTTTGTGACATGTTCCTTCTCTTGGAAAGTGCCCTGAGCCTGTTTTAAAAGGATTTGCTACCTCCTAGCATTCCAGCTACATTTTTTTCCATGAGAAAGTTTGCTTGCATTCCCTGGAATGCAATCCCAAAGAATCTCAGGCTTTGCTCTCTCACTCTGCTGTTAGATGTGGTTAATCTCTCTAAGACAGGATGCTGGGAAGCCAGGGAGATAGGGGATATGGTACTGTGATGGTTTAGTCTGATGTCCACTCAGTCATAAAATCACTGCCCCTCCTAAGCTGGACAGGAGAGAGAGAGAAATGTAACAAAGGGCTTGTGAGTTGAGCTGAGGATGGAGAGATCACTGGGCAATGAGTGTCACGGGCAAAACAGACTCAACTTAGGGAGAAAAAGGTTTGATTTAGTAAAGGAACAATAAGAGCAGGGAGGTGAGAAATCAAACTGACTTAAAACACCTCCCCCCATCCCTCCTCTGCCTGAGACTCTCCTTCCTTCCCCCCCAGCAGCACAGGGGATGGGAGTTGGGGTCAGTTCATTACAGATGGGCTTTGCTGCTGCTGCTTCTTCTCAGGGGGAGGCTTCCTCACCCTTCCCACTGCTACACTGTGGGGTCCCTGCCCACGGGAGACAGTCCCTCACCAACTGCTCCAGTGTGGGTCCTTCCCATGGGCTGTAGCTCCTCACCCCCTGCCCCAGTGTGGGTCACCCACAGGAGAACAGTCCTTCAGGGACAGGCTGCTCCAGCCTGGAGCCCTCACGGGATTACAAATCCTGACAGCAAACCTGCTCCGGCTTGGGCAGCTCCCCCAAGTGCTGCCAGTGGGTCTGTGCTCCCTGGGGCCAGGGGGACAACCTGCTTCACCATGGGCCTCACCACATATCACAGGGGAGCCTTCTTCTCAGTGCCTCAGCACCTTCCTTCTCCACTTACCTTGGTGCCTGTGGAGATGTTTCACGTTCTCCCTCCCTGTTGCTGCTGCAGCTCAGCAACTGCCCAACAACTTCTTCTCCTTCTCCAGTGTGTTACTCACAGAGGTGTCACCTCCAGCACTAACTGGCCAGGCCTGGGGCAGGTGCAGGGTCCAGCTTAGAACTGACTGGCCCCAACCCTGTGAGCTACAGGGGAAGCTTCTGGCAACTCTCTTTGTTTAAAGAAGTCACCACTGTAGCCTCCCTGCTACCAAAAAAACTGGTCCAGGCCAAAACCACTACAGGTACCCAAAGCAGCTCAGAGATGCTTCTCCCATCCTTTGGATGCAGGTTCCTCTGGGATGGAGCACCTGAGCCAATGCACAGCTGTTGAGTGGCTCAGGTTTTCAGTTGCTGCAGCAGCAACTTCACCCACTTTAGTCTCTTTAACAACTGAAAGCAATGATCCCCTCGGATTAAACAGCGCCGGGACTGTGAAGTTCATTTGAAAGCTGAGAGTCCAACTGCCCCCCGCCCCCCCCAGCCTCTGGGACAGCCACATCACCTCCTCAATCAGCATGAAAGTCTTGATAAGCCTGGCTGATTTCTGAAGATCTCCTATCTAAAAGGTCAAGCAAATCATCTGCTGTGGAGGCAGAGGGAGGGGGAAGAGCGAGGAAGCCGGCGCTGTGTGGGGCAAAGGCTGTGGCTGCTGGCTGTGGGGCTAGCTTAGGCTCTCTGTTTCTGGAGAGGGTTCCTGATGCTTGGCCAAGCCCAGAGACTGAAAGGAGTGAGCAAAAAAAGCCTAAGGCATCCCCAAATGCAGCAGTTTTGCCCAAGAAAACAAAGATGTCTCTAAGGCAGGGGCAATGCTGAGCAATGGAGACGTTGCACTGTCCAGAGCAATCACAGAATCATCACAGGCAATCAGCTGGAATCCATTTTCTGCCATCTGATATGTGACATTTTAAGGGAAATGGGGCTTGTTTTGATCCAAAGCCCAACACCTGAAACCATCCATCAGAACAGAAGTGGGAGCACAGCTCTGCTTCACCCCTTCTTCTGCCTCCCTCGTCCTACTTCCATCCTCACATCCCTTTTCCCTGCTTTGGGTAACTGAAAGGCAACCAGACCTCCTAAATAAACCAGAGCACACAGCAAAGCAGCCAGCAAGCTGATGCCCTCATCCCTCACCCCTTGTTTCTGCCAGGCAGATGTGTGACAGCTCTGCTGGCCTGTTAGCAGCTCACTTCTCCCTTGCCTTGAGGCACAGGGTTGAAACCATCACCGAGGGCACTTCTCCAATTAGGGGCTGCCATTTAATTGCTTTTGCTGGTGGCTGAGTGTTATTAAATCCTCCTCATCCTGAGTTCAGCAACTTTGTAGCCTGGTTTGGGGTTGTATTCTGCAAGGCTCAGAGCAAAGCTTGGAGTTTTATTGAGGGGAAGTGGAAAGCAGCATCTCTACACTTCAGCCACAACTCCCATCCCTGGGCTTGGGAGGAAGGCCAAGAGTGAGCAGCTTCATCTGAGAAACAAGAGGTGAGGGGAAAGGGGACAAAAGAAAACAGAGCAACAGCATAGACTAGAAGAATATGAACCTTTCATCACAGCAGGCCAGAGGTTGCTGAGGCAGTTGCTGTTAAATGTTACTGAAACAAAGCATTCCCAGTCCCACTCTAGGAGTAGGTTAGATGAGCTGCCTGGCCTTACTCTGCCTTCAAGATGGGTGCCACAAGTCTCTGTTAAGGACATTTCCCCATGGAGAATCCTTAGATAAAAAGGAGGTGCAAAGCTGTTTTTTGCAGGAGCCCTTTACTCTTTGCATTAGGTATGGCTTGGAGGACACTTGGGTTTCCTGCAAGAAGCTGGAAAGAACAACTGATGAAGTGGTTCATGGCTCTGGTGCTGTTTCACCCCACTGATTTTTGAAGGCAACCTGCCCATGCTTCATTAGCCTTGGGGCCTTAGGAAGCTGCAAAGGAGATATTTTGAAAGGATTGGCGTCATATCTCAGAGAGGAACATGCTGATGTTTAAGCAGGGCAAGGGCAGAGTCCCGCAGCTGGGGAGGAACAACCCCCTGGCCCAGCACAGGCTGGGGGTGAGCTGCTGGAGAGCAGCTCCAGGAGAGGGACCTGGCACTGCTGGGGAATCATCAACTGACCATGAGCAGCAACGTGGGCTCGTGGGCAAGAAGCCAACGGCAGCCTGGGGGCATCCAGCAGAGTGNGTGGCTGTCAGAAGGTTGGGGCAGCACTTTTTTTCAGTGGTATCTAGCAATAGGACAAGGGGTGATGGGATGAAGCTGCAACACAAACAGTTCCATTGAAACATAAGGTGCTGAGGTGAGGGAGCCCTGGCCCAGGCTGCCCAGGGAGAGCGTGGAGGCTCCTTCCTTGGAGCTCTTCAAGCCCCACCTGGACACGTTCCTGTGTGACCTGATCTAGGTGGGAGCTGCTTCTGCAGGGGGGTTGGACTGGATGAGCTCTAAAGGTCCCTTCCAACCCCCACCATGCTGTGATTCTATGAATACGGGCAAATTGAAGTGAACACACCGCAATGGAGTGGAGGGGTTTTTTTGTCCCACCCCAGCATCTGCTGGAAAAGGCTGTTTGAGGAGGACCAAAGCAGTGTGGATTCAGGATTATGTTAATGCAGTGCATCATTTCAGGTTATAAAAAAAAACACCCCACAGAATTAAAGTGCAGAAACCCTTTGAAACAAAAAAGGCTGAGATGTTTCATCCTGGTTATCTGTGAAGTGAAAGCCTTTGTTGCAGAGCTGCCAAAACATTTTGCTGCTGCTATTTTCCAAAGCTCCTCAGAAACACTTTTTCCACCCTCCCCCCCCACTTTTTTCTTTATAAAGTGAACCAGAAGTTTAATTAACTGGCAAAACCAACCTGCAATGCTCCATTTCACCAATTGCAGGAGGAAATGGCCTCTTTGGCTGAAGCCCACCATGGGGTTTTTGCTTCTTAAGGGGCTGATTCTCTCTCTCTTGCAGCAGCAGCATCCCTGCTTGGCACCTCCCTCTCAAGCTGCCAACAAGCACAGCTCCTGCTTGCTCCAGCCACAGCCTCACTTGCAAATCCTTCAGCTGCTCCTTGCCTCAAGATGAAGAACATCTTTTTTTTTTCTCTCTACAGAGAAAAAGAGAGTGGGGTGAGCTTTGTTTTCCCAAGAGACACTCACTGTCTTGTGTCTCACCTTTAGGTGAACAAAAGAGGTTTAAATGCCCCGTTGTAGGTAGCAACCACTCACCTTATTTTTTCTCATTGTCCCACCTGTATTTAAAGCTTTTTTTTGGGAGGGGGGGATACAGCATGAGGTGGCTGCCACAGGGATTAAATCTACCCCTATAGCTGAGAAAGAGCTGAAGGGAAGGGTTTTGACCTCTCTGCTGGCTTAGTGGAAGCCAACCCCTATGAAAACACAGCCCTTCACAAGTGACTTCCCTGCTAATTCCACTCCAAAGGAATCCACTGGAACCAGGGACAAGCTCTCTGGCTCTGAGAGGTAATTATTCTGACACATCACCTTAATTACTCCCTAATCCCTGGCTGAAGGAGGGAAAAGGCCCCTTATGGCTGCTGCCTCTCTACAAGCTGACTCTGCAGAGCGACCGTGGGGAGATGTGAGTGGCTTTTTACCTGCTCTACTCCACACTTTGGGCTTGCCAGGGTGGAGAACAGGCTCATTAGCTCCTTCCACTTCTCTCTTGCTCTTCTGAAGGGTTTTGCACATCTATATAACATGGACAAAGGGGTCCTCAGTGTGTCTCATTTCCATCTTTCAAGCATCTTTGGCTTTTTTTCCCCCTCCCCTAAGCTTTGCCCCTTCCCAGAGCTGAAATGTCACCAAATAACCAGCTGAGATCTCCCAGCTCATGGTAGGTTAAAAACCTGCCTTGTTTCCCCTAATATAAGAAGCAAAGAAACAATCTCAACACAATAAAAAAAGGAGAAGAACAACAACCCCCAACACTTTGTTGCTCTGGAGGAAATAAAACCACTTTCATTATCTTTAAGGTGTCAGAAAGGTGCAGGGACATGGCATAGACACCATCTTTGAGGGTTTAGGTTGGCAATTCACATTTCATCTGTTTTCCAGGTGCTTTAAGGCAAAGGAGGCTCCTGCTGGTGCTTTGATAAGCCCTGTGGAGCTCCTGGAGGTGAGTATTCCCTCCCCTAAAACACTTCTCCCAGGGTTTGCACTTTGGGAGGAATGGGTCACAAGCCTCCAGTCATCACTCATCAGTGTTGACACCCAAAGAACCTCCAGATTCTGGATTTACTTGAGTTTGTGGTGGTCATAAATGTATGGATTGGAAGGTTGGAAGGAGACCTCTAGAGCTCATCCAGTGCAATCCCACCCTGCCAGAGCAGGGCCAGAAGCTCCAGTGTGACTTGGGGGAACAAAACATGATGTATCTCCTTTCACATATCTCTTCCTACAAGGAGGCTACAAACCCCTTGTGTTGTTCACTTGATGAGTGCTGGAGTCTGGGCTCAAGTGCTTGGGACAGCTCTCTGCCTGATGAACCTGGCTGTGCCCACCATGACTGGGGTAAAACAGAAGCACCAGGATGGAGACAGAAGAACCAAGGTGGGAGATGAAGGTATCAACTGTGGGATGCAAGCACCAGGACTGAGGGGCAAGCACCAAGAGGGAGATGAAGCACCAGGACATAGAAAGAACCAAGGAGGGAGGTGAAGGGTATCAAAAGTGAGATGCAAGCACCAGGAGTGAGGGGCAAGCACCAGGAGGGAGATGAAGCACCAGGACATAGAAAGAACCAAGGAGGGAGGTGAAGGGTATCAATAGTGAGATGCAAGCACCAGGAGTGAGGTGCAAGCACCAAGAGGGAGATGAAGCACCAAGACATAGACAGAGCCAAGGTGGGAGATGAAGGTATCAACTGTGAGATGCAAGAACCAAGAGGGAGATGAAGCAGCAGGACATAGAAAGAACCAAGGAAGGAAGTGAAGGGTATCAACAGTGAGATGCAAGCACCAGGAGTGAGGGGCAAGCACCAAGAGGGAGATGAAGCACCAGGACAGAGACAGAGCCAAGGTGGGAGGTGAAGGTATCTGCAGTGAGATGCAAGCACGAGGAGTGAGGTGCAAGCACCAAGAGGGAGATGAAGCACCAGGAGCTTCCTACCTCCTCAGACAAGCACATCTCCAAGCCATCCCACCCTTTTGGAAGCTTGGCCTCATCTCCAGAGGTGTGCACTGATGCTTTACCCATTGCATCAGCCTCCTCCCTTGACTTGGAGAGAGCCTTTGGGGCTGCAGCCGTGTCATGTGGCTGAGACAGTGAGAAGCCCAGGATCCAGATGACTCAGAGAAGAGGCAGAGAGAGAGATAAAAAAACCATCTCTCTTGCTTTCCTTCCACACTTGACTGAAATCGCTGTGCATTGAATGCTTTGATATGGTAGGAGCACTATCAAACACATCCCAGATCAGCTGGAATGTGTCCAGCAAAATGAAATAATGAAAAGGAAGCAGAAGTGAAAATCCCAGGGAAGAGATAGCAAAGAGCAGCTGAGATGAGAACATGCAGAATACAGAGGTCAGCTTTGTCCTTCAGAGCCCTGGCTTTGGACTGAAGGATGGTCAATGTTATGTATATAATATATGTGCTCAAGGGAGGGGGGGTGAAATGACTGCAAAGTGCATCTCTGCATCACTGGAACTGCTCCCAAGAAGTCCAATTCACGTGCTGGGATAAAAGGTCTCTTGGAGTACCTTGCCAAAGGAGAAACAAGGAGCCTTGGAGGGCAGGAGATGCTCAGGAACAAAGTGCCAGGTCGATTGCAATGCATCCTTAGCTCTTGTGGAATGCTCATGAGGGGAAAAGCAAAGGAGGAAACTGTCAAACCCAATCTGACAGTGCAATGGAAGCCTCAGCAATTCTGCTATCATAGAATCATAGAATGGGAGGGGTTGGAAGGGACCTTTAGAGCTCATCCAGTCCAACCTCCCTTCAGAAACAGCTCCCACCTAGATCAGGTCACACAGGAACGTGTCCAAGTGGGTCTTGAAGAGCTCCAAGGAAGGAGCCTCCACACCGTCCCTGGGCAGCCTGGGCCAGGGCTCCCTCACCTCAGCACCAAAGGACTTTCTCCTTGGGTTTAAGTGGAACTGTTTGTGTTGCAGCTTCATCCCATCACCCCTTGTCCTGTCACTAGATACAACAGCAAAGAAGTGCTGCCCCAACCTCCTGACAGCCTCAAGCTGCCCCAGGTCAGGTTGAGGCTGGAGCTGAGGCAGAACTGTTTCCCTGAGAGGGGTGTCAGCCCCTGTGCCAGGCTGCCCAGGGAGCTGGGGCAGTGCCCAGCCCTGGAGGGATCCCAAAGCCGTGGGGCTGAGGTGCGGAGGGCCGTGGAATAGTGCTGGGCTCAGAACAGTGAAGTCAGAGCTTGGACTCCAGGAGCTTCAAGCTCTTTTCCAACCCAAATGATTCTCATTCTATGATTCTAATCTTGGTAGATTCAGCTATCGAGATATTGAAGGGACTGGAATATCTCTCCAAGGAAAGGTTGCAAGACTCGGGACTGTTCAGGCTGAAGAAGACCGTGAGGGGACTTTATCAATGCTATTTAATACCTAAAGAGTGGGTGATGAGAGGATGGGGCCAGTCNTCCACACCCTCCCTGGGCAGCCTGGGCCAGGGCTCCCTCACCTCAGCACCAAAGGACTTTCTCCTTGGGTTTAAGTGGAACTGTTTGTGTTGCAGCTTCATCCCATCACCCCTTGTCCTGTCACTAGATACAACAGCAAAGAAGTGCTGCCCCAACCTCCTGACAGCCTCAAGCTGCCCCAGGTCAGGTTGAGGCTGGAGCTGAGGCAGAACTGTTTCCCTGAGAGGGGTGTCAGCCCCTGTGCCAGGCTGCCCAGGGAGCTGGGGCAGTGCCCAGCCCTGGAGGGATCCCACAGCCGTGGGGCTGAGGTGCGGAGGGCTGTGGAATAGTGCTGGGCTCAGAACAGTGAAGTCAGAGCTTGGACTCCAGGAGCTTCAAGCTCTTTTCCAACCCAAATGATTCTCATTCTATGATTCTAATCTTGGTAGATTCAGCTATCGAGATATTGAAGGGACTGGAATATCTCTCCAAGGAAAGGTTGCAAGACTCGGGACTGTTCAGGCTGAAGAAGACCGTGAGGGGACTTTATCAATGCTATTTAATACCTAAAGAGTGGGTGATGAGAGGATGGGGCCAGTCTTATTTGTGTGGTGGCCAGTGACAGGAAAAGGGGTGACGGGCACAAGCTGGAACACACAAAGTGTCACTGGAGCATGAGGAGAAACTCCTTTGGTGCTGAGGTGAGGGAGCCCTGGCCCAGGCTGCCCAGGGAGGGTGTGGAGACTCCTGCTCAGGTTCCCAACCCCACCTGGACACATTCCTGTGCCCCCTGAGCCAGGGGAACCTGCTTGAGCAGGAGGGTTGGACTGGATGAGCTCTGCAGGGCCTTTCCAAACCCCCACCACTCTGTGCTTCTGTGAAACTGCATATCACCACAGAGCCCATTTCAGCTGGATACAAAAGGTTTCAATGATGGAGCATGAGGGACAGCACCGAGCTCTCTCCTCAGATCCAAAAGGAATACTGAATAAAAATGGGAGAGGATGGGTTTGCTCCCAAAACTGTCTTTTCCTACTTCTTAGCAAGGATGAAACATGTCAGAAAGTCTCAGAGACATGACAGAAAGTTGTTTTTCTTGACATTTCATAACATTTTCACCTGCAGCATTTTGGTTGTTTCCTCTTTTTGTTTTTCCTTATGACTAAAAGAGGTTTTTATCAAAAATCTGCTTTTATTCAGGAACAAGGCAATCAATAGCAACATAGCAGCTCAAGCCTTCATTAAAGAACTGGGCAAAGATCCCTCTGTGCCAAAAAAAAAAAGCGGAGAAGAAAGCCTAAATGTCTCATCTGGATTAGACACTGAACTCTTAAATGTCTCGTTACGTCAGACAAATCCTGCACTCAATGCAGGGGATTGGGGGGGTTGTTTTTTTGCATAGCAGTTTGCAAAGATCAATCCCATGGTGAGCAATTCCTAAACCAAACCAAACCAGGCTCAAAGCATCAAAGAACTGCTTTGCAATGATTTATTTTTGGCCAGTTCCACCCATAACCCAAAAGGTTGTGCTGCCATTCAGTGGGGGGTGAATTCATTCTCTCAACCAGCTTGAGAGCTGGGCACAGAGGAAGCTGCTGAGCTTCAAGCAGGGCAAGGGCAGAGTCCTGCAGCTGGGGAGGAACAACCCCCTGGC
Organism: Urocolius indicus; assembly: GCA_013401255.1. Taxonomy (NCBI): domain Eukaryota; kingdom Metazoa; phylum Chordata; class Aves; order Coliiformes; family Coliidae; genus Urocolius; species Urocolius indicus. The sequence continues at coordinate 99,081 of WBNH01000279.1, read as the reverse complement.
CCAGCACAGGCTGGGGGTGAGCTGCTGGAGAGCAGCTCCAGGAGAGGGACCTGGCACTGCTGGGGGATCAGCAACTGACCATGAGCAGCAACGTGGGCTCGTGGGCAAGAAGCCAACGGCAGCCTGGGGGCATCCAGCAGAGTGTGGGCAGCAGGTTGAGGGAGCTTGTGCTCCCCCTGTGCTGTGCCAGAGCTGCTGAGGCCTCATCTGGAGTCCTGTGGCCAGTGCTGGGCTCCCCAGCTGCAGAGGGACAGGGAAGTGCTGCAGAGAGGCCAGTGCAGGGCCAGCAAGATGCTCAGGGGCCTGGAGCATCTTCCTGCTGAGGAAAGGCTGCGGGACTTGGGGCTGTTCAGTCTGGAGAAGAGGAGAATGACGGGGGAGCTCAGGAACAGTTCCAAATATCTCACTGGTGGCTGTCAGGAGGTTGGGGCAGCAGTTTTTTCTATGGTATCCAGGGATGATGGGATGAAGCTGGAGCACAAAAAGTCCCATTTAAACAGAAGGAGAAGATGTTTCAGTGTTTCAGTGAGGGAGCCCTGGCCCAGGCTGCCCAGGGAGGGTGTGGAGGCTCCTTCCTTGGAGCTCTTCAAGCCCCACCTGGACACGTTCCTGTGTGACCTGATCTAGGTGGGAGCTGCTTCTGCAGGGGGGTTGGACTGGATGAGCTCTAAAGGTCCCTTACAAGCCCCACCATGCTGTGATTCTATGATTCTTCTATGATTCCATGATTCTCTGGGTTGAAATGCTGGTGGCAAGAGGAAAGAGAGAGCAGGCAGAGCAGGATTTCCCACCCCTGGGGTGAAATGAAGCTAGGAGAGGTAGATGTAAGCAAGCATTTAACAATCTGAAAATGCAGATCTAACCCTAAACAACAACAACAACAAACCCAGCTCATTTGGACCCTGCAGGTTGAAGCCTTGAGGTAAGAAATCTTTCCCCTGAAGAAATCTTTCCCCTGCAGCAGGGGAAGAGCAGGGCCATAACAAAGGAGTTATTGAAACAAATGCCACCGCAGTCCCTCAGGGGAGGGAACCAGAGGCTTCCTCTTCTCAGAGCTGTGGCTTTGAATAATCCAAGTGCTTGGCACAGAAAAGAAACCTTCTAGAGGCAGTCACCCTCCAGTGAGCCCGGGTTTGGGGTCGCTGGGGCTGCACCACACTCTCTGAATCGAAGCAGCCGGCTGTGAAATAGGAATTACTGACAGCTCTTAAGTAGATCAAGAGAACAGCCCTGTTCCTTAATACAGAGCCACTAATAGACATCTAAAGACCCATAAACCAGACAATTCCTCTAGATCATCCTAGTTAAATCAATGGAGTTATATTACCCTCATCATTTTCCCTTTAAGGTTTTATTACATTTTGCCACTGTAATTTATTCTTTCGTATCCATCAGCTGATTAAAGACTTTATTCTGAAGGTACACACATCCTTGGGACCTACTTGCAGCTGACCTAAACTGTTCAGAGCAGTTTGGTGGAGTAAGTTAAGGGGGATTTTCACCTTCCTCCCATCTTGGAATCATAGAATGATGGGAGTTGGAAGGGACCTTTAGAGCTCATTGAGTCCAACCCCCCTGCAGAAGCAGCTCCCACCTAGATCAAGTCACACAGGAACGTGTCCAGGTGGGTCTTGAAGAGCTCCAAGGAAGGAGCTTCCACACCCTCCCTGGGCAGCCTGGGCCAGGGCTCCCTCACCTCAGCACCAAAGGACTTGCTCCTCCTGTGCCAGTGGTACTTTGTGTGTTCCAGCCTTATTCCATCACCTCTTGTCCTATCTCAGGAAAAAAAACCAGAAAAAAAGTGCTGCCCCAACCTCCTGACTGCTACCAGTGAGACCCCCTCAGTCTCCTCTTCTCCAGCCTGAACAGCCCCAGGTCCCACAGCCTTTCCTCAGCACGAAGATGCTGGCACACAAGCTGCTGGCATACAAACAGCCAGAGATCAGAGAGAGGCAACTGCGCTTCCCCATCTCCTTTCCACCACACTCAAGGCCACTTACATCTCAATAAAAGCCAACCCAAGCTGCCTCCAGCCACTTCCATCTCCATAAAGGCACCCCAAGCTGCCTCCAGCATTACACCCTCCCATTGATGAATCATTTCCAGCATGAACACTTTGACTCTCTGAGATCTTTTCCTCTGCCCCTGGGACTTTCTCCATCACCCCAGTGATGGTTATTGCAAGGAAACTCCCCCAAGCTCCCATCTTTGCCATTTAGTGAGGAGCAAACTGCTGCTCTGTGGGTGATTTGTTCCAGGAAATGATCCTCTCTCTCTCTCTCTCTGGTTATTTTTGGCCTTCATTATTTCCATTGCTCAGTGATTTCTCTCCTGGCTCAGTGATGCCAGGATGCTCTTTGTGCCTCATCGACAGGTCACAGGTGACAGGACAAAAGGAAACGGCCTCAAGTTGGCCCAGGGGAGGTTGAGGCTGGAGTTGAGGCAGAACTGTTTCCCTGAGAGGGGTGTCAGCCCCTGTGCCAGGCTGCCCATGGAGCTGGGGCAGTGCCCAGCCCTGGAGGGATCCCAAAGCCGTGGGGCTGAGGTGCTGAGGGCTGGGGGGCAGTGCTGGGCTTGGAAGAGCGAAGTCAGGGCTTGGACTTGATGATCTTAAAGGTCTTTTTCAACTGCAGCTATTCTGTGAGGCATGAGAAGGAAAGGTCCCATAGCAAGCTCAGGGAAAGGGCTCAGAATGCTGGATGCCAGCAGATCCAGCATCCTGCTTTGATGTTTAAATCATTGCATGCACTCTTCCCTGTGGCTGTGGGATGCTAAGCCCTTCATGGATGTTAAACATGGCAATGCTGTTGTTCTTTGCACCAAAACACTAGCTTTGGGCTACCAAAAAAACGGGCCCAAATCCCAGTCTTTTATGGCAAAGCAAGCAAAGTGGGTTTTTTTTCTCTCTCTGGGAGTGTAGTTACCTTGGGAACTAGATTTATCTCTTCCCTGGTACATGCTTAATACAGCCCATCACAGGGGAGAGCACTTTTAATAACCAATTGATGGAGAATTGCAAGGGATAAATTATACATCCCGGACCTGGCAGTGAGTTATGGACTTCTCCCTCCTGCTCTGGCACACGAGGACCAAGCACTGAGATGCTCCCATGCCCTTTCAAAGTGAAACATCCTTTAGGGTTGGCATTTTTGGAGGGCATAAAGGGCTTTTTTTGGAGAGGTATGAGGTAGGGGGGGTGGTTCTCAGAGGCCATCTTTACCTCCCTTTGGCTCCAAGGTGCAAACAGCCCTGTGATGATGAGGAGGGGTGAGGAAAGTGAGATTATGTCTATCTAACATCCATAAAAGATACATAGTGCTCCTGCAATGATTATGAGAAAGGGTCCTTTCCCCCTTCCTTGACTCTTAGAGGAAAAGCTTTCAATCTGGCTTGGAAATGACAGCCTTTAAAATTCATCCAGTTTAAAATATTCATCTCTTATGTTATTAATAACATGGTGGGGGGGGAATATATATTTTAAGTGAAGGTTTTTATCATCTGACTATCACTTTAATTCCTGGTTTGTCCTTTTCAAGAAGACATCCATTCTCTGGGCATGGTTGGAAGATGAAAACTTCAAGCTCACAACGCTGCTGAATTTTTCATCTGAGCCCTGATTCTCTTTTTAATCCCCCATTTTTGGTTTGCTTTTTTTTTTCCCATAAAATAATCATAATGCACCCAGCTTGGGGGACCCTGTTAAAAAAAAAAAACAACAAGGATAATATAGATTTTAAACCCAACCTCATCTGCTCTCCTTGTAATCTGCAGCTTGTTTCAAGGGACCCCTGTATAGGCTTTACTGCCAGGAGGATGCTGCTGGGCTTTGTGTGAGGTGGGACTACATTGCCCTGGGTTTGGAGGCGTATATGGGGTTTTTTTTAGTTGTTCCAAGAGTTATTCTCTACTCCCAGTCAAGCATTGATAAGGTCTCCCCTCATCCTCCTCTTCTCCAGACTGAACAGCCCCAGGTCCCGCAGCTTTTCCTCAGCAGGAAGATGCTCCAGGCCCCTGAGCATCTTGGTGGCCCTGCACTGGCCTCTCTGCAGCACTTCCCTGTCCCTCTGCAGCTGGGGAGCCCAGCACTGGCCACAGGACTCCAGATGAGGCCTCAGCAGCTCTGGCACAGCAGA
>WBNH01000279.1:48212-79344 GCA_013401255.1 Urocolius indicus | reverse complement strand
TCTCCTCTCCTCTCCTCTCCTCTCCTCTCCTCTCCTCTCTCCTCCCCTTCCCTTTCCTTCCCTAGACCCTAAGAGCTACTGGGATGTGGGACAAAACCTCTGCTGAAGGTTTCTCCCTGGTCACTTCTTTCATGGTGATTCACTTTTCAGTGATAACAAGTGTGGCTCTGTCCCAACTGTCCCCTCAAAGCAGCTCCAGAAACTTCCTTCACCTCCTTTGTAGAGCAGCATCCCAGTGCTTTCATGACAGAGCTCTGGACAGGATTGCTTGCTGATAGAACCACAGAATCATTACAGTTGAAAAAGACCTTTAAGATCACTGAGTCCAAGCCCTTCCCTCACCCTTCCAAGCCCATCACTAACCCATGGCCCTTAACACCTCAGCTATGTGTCTTATATCTCCAGGGATGGGGGCTCCACCACATAGCACGGGGCTGCCACGATGTGACACATCCTGCTCCTTGTTTCAACAAGAAATAAACCCTGTCTCAAGCACAAAATGCACCTGCCAGGATAGTTTTCACTCCAGTAACCCATTTGGGGGTGATAACACTGCCATGAGCTCAGCTAATCCAAACACTAAGTGGAACCTTTCAAAATCATTTCATAAGGAAAATCACTGTTTCAATTGAAGCCCCTAAAATCTTCCCAAGGCTGCTGTAAGGAAAAAGGAGGGTCCATCTGTTAACTGCTTCTCTGTCCAGGAATCATTCAGTAATCATAGAATCACACCATGGGAGGGGTTGGAAGAGACCTCCAGAGCTCATCCAGTCCAACCCCCCTGCAGCAACAGCTCCCACCTAGATCAGGTCACACAGGAACGTGTCCAGGTGGGGCTTGAAGAGCTCCAAGGTAGGAGCCTCCACACCCTCCCTCTGGGTAGCCTGGGCCAGGGCTTATTAAACACAAGAAGAGACAAAGAAGGGTAAGAATGGAGTGGACCAAGGAAACCTTGATGTATTTGGGGTTGAAATGCATCCTGAAAGCAGGTTTGCCTTGGTTTTCTATGCCAATCACTCACCAACTCATTGTGCTTCCCCCTAGAATGGGAGGGGTTGGAAGGGACCTTTAGCGCTCATCCAGCCCAACCCCCCTGCAGCAGCAGCTCCCACCTAGATCAGGTCACACAGGAACGTGTCCAGGTGGGGCTTGAAGAGCTCCAAGGTAGGAGCCTCCACACCCTCCCTCTGGGTAGCCTGGGCCAGGGCTTATTAAACACAAGAAGAGACAAAGAAGGGTAAGAATGGAGTGGACCAAGGAAACCTTGATGTATTTGGGGTTGAAATGCATCCTGAAAGCAGGTTTGCCTTGGTTTTCTATGCCAATCACTCACCAACTCATTGTGCTTCCCCCTAGAATGGGAGGGGTTGGAAGGGACCTTTAGCGCTCATCCAGCCCAACCCCCCTGCAGCAGCAGCTCCCACCTAGATCAGGTCACACAGGAACGTGTCCAGGTGGGGCTTGAAGAGCTCCAAGGAAGGAGCTTACACACCCTTCCTCTGGGCAGCCTGGGCCAGGGCTTATTAAACACAAGAAGACACAAAGAAGGGTAAGAATGGAGTGGACCAAGGAAACCTTGATGTATTTGGGGTTCAAATGCATCCTGAAAGCAGGTTTGCCTTGGTTTTCTATGCCAATCACTCACCAACTCATTGTGGTTCCCCCTAGAATGGGAGGGGTTGGAAGGGACCTTTAGAGCTCATCCAGCCCAACCCCCCTGCAGAAGCAGCTCCCACCTAGATCAGGTCACACAGGAACGTGTCCCTTCCCTGGCCTTTCTCTGGGGGAAGGATTTGGGGAGCAGTAACAGAGGCATGGGAAAAGGTGTCTCATGACACAGCCAAACCAACCACAGGAGATGAGCAAAGAGGCTCCAAATTGTCCCAAGCTGCTGAGTGGCTGTCTCCTAGCCCCAACAGTCCAGAGATTGCAAAGTGGAAGAGAGGAGCCAGGAGGGGTAGAAAAGGCTTAAAAGTCAATGGGGATAATGAAATGGAAACAACAAAAAAAATCCCTTTCCCCTTTAAAACCCTCCCCAAGAGTTTCCATGAACAAGAGGAGCTGAGCTATGGCTTGGAAACTCTTTGTTTTCATGCAGCAAGGTGGAAAAAAAAAAATGCATCATGGCTTTTCAAACAAGTGGTTTTTGTCCCAAAGCTGGGTATTTGCACAGCCAGGGTGGGCAGATGAGGGCGCCTGAGATCATTCCGTGCTCTTCTTCATGTGCTCCTCCATAGGGTTTAATGCCATTATCCTCCTCCTTTAGCTGAGATAAAAAGATAATGAGGACAAAATCAGCCCCCAAACGAGGATCTTTTCAAGCCATTTGAAGGGCTTTAATGAGACCAGGAAACCATGTATAATTAAACCTACAGTGGATGAAGGGACAGCCGCCAGGGCAGGAAAGGGAGGAGGCTTGCCACCAGCCATGGCCTGCCGGTGTCACCCACCCACTCACCCACCCGATGCTTTTCACTCCCTTGTGTTCCTCAATCTTAAAATAAATGAGTAGTTTTATTGTTAAAGTGATGCTTCCAGAGACCTGCAGCTGGGGAGGAACAACCCCCTGCCCCAGCACAGGCTGGGGGTGAGCTGCTGGAGAGCAGCTCCAGGAGAGGGACCTGGCACTGCTGGGGGATCAGCAACTGACCATGAGCAGCAACGTGGGCTCGTGGGCAAGAAGCCAACGGCAGCCTGGGGGCATCCAGCAGAGTGTGGGCAGCAGGTTGAGGGAGCTTGTGCTCCCCCTGTGCTGTGCCAGAGCTGCTGAGGCCTCATCTGGAGTCCTGTGGCCAGTGCTGGGCTCCCCAGCTGCAGAGGGACAGGGAAGTGCTGCAGAGAGGCCAGTGCAGGGCCAGCAAGATGCTCAGGGGCCTGGAGCATCTTCCTGCTGAGGAAAGGCTGCGGGACCTGGGGCTGTTCAGTCTGGAGAAGAGGAGCCTGAGGGGGGAGCTCAGCAATAGTTACAAATATCTCACTGGTGGCTGTCAGGAGGTTGGGGCAGCACTTTGTTCTAAAGTAGCCAGCAACAGGACAAGGGGTGATGGGGTAAAACTGCAACATAATAAGTTCCACTTGAATATAAACCCCACCTGGACACGTTCCTGTGTGACCTGATCTAAGTGGGAGCTGCTTCTGCAGGGGGTTCGACTGGATGAGCTCTAAAGCTCCCTTCCAACCCCCACCATGCTGTGATTCTGCTGGCTTGTCTCATCCAGCTTGGGAGACACTAACCATGCTGAAAGCTCACCCCCTTCCCATGCCACGCTCTTCCAGCTCTTAGCATGAGGCCCAAACTTTGCAGGAACTACATGAACTGGATGATCTTTCCAGATCCCTTCCAACCCTTAAGATTCTGTGTTTCTGTGTGAATATTAAAGGGAATTTGTTTCCCAGTGCTTGATTGGCTCTGCTTAGTGTGCTCTGAGTGTTTCAATGAGAAAGGCAAGTGTGTAATGTAGGGAGAGAGGAAGAGGAAGGGAGGGAAACACATCTGGTCCTTTGAGGAACTTGTTTGTTTGAAGTTTGGAGCTTCTACCACCTCTCAGCTTCAAACACATCTGGTCCTTTGAGGAACTTGTTTGTTTGAAGTTTGGAGCTTCTACCACCTCTCAGCTTCTCACAGAGCTGCATACAAGGAGCTTATCAAGGAACCTCTGGATGGGCCATACATAAGGGGGCCTCTGACACTTTGGTAACCATGTGTGTTTCATTTATCTGTCACCTTTTGTTTACTCTCATTGGTACCCTTAACTAATTTGACTTGACACAATAAGGGCATGACCACGAGGAGCAAAAGACATCACTTAAATATTTCATCCAATGCTTAACACAAGAATTAGAAGGAGAAGAAGAAGAGAGTAAAGTACTGGGTCCTTTGTACTGATCCTTTTATTAGGAAGAGAGGAGTTTGGGGAGGGGAGGGGAAATAGCCATCATTAGGTCAGATTCTGCATGAGTGCATAATAAAGCTCCTAAAGACATGTGAAAGATCAGTGCCTCCAGCTAATGGGAATTGATTCAGAATTTTATCCATTTTTAACAAGGTTTAATGACGTTTCCTTGTATGTTTCTCCTCATGGTTCATTATGCCACTAAGTGCCATTTAATCTGGATGATGTGTGTAGAAGGGAACAGCCTGAGATGGGTCGTTGTTGAACAGACTCCTCTCACCGGCTTCTCTCCCACGGTGGGGGGAACTGAGATGATGTGACAGGTCCCATCCAGGCACGCTGGCCCCAACCCAGGCTTGCCTTCACATGAAAGATAGATGGCATAGGCTGGGAGTCAACTGCTTTTGGCAGATGTGCTCCTCACTGATGGGACCTGGAGCAGGATTAACAATTGAAAGCCCAGTCCCTGGCGATGAAAGCAGCCTCCGCTCTCATCAGCAGCACATCTGCTAGAGAAGAAGCTTTTAAAACCATAGCAAGCAGGTTGTTGCCACTGTTTTTTGCTGCTCAGGGTGCTTTGCAAAGCCACGTTGTGGGCTCTTGTGATTTCTGATCTTCTCCTTGTGCTTGCCCTTGATGGAGAGAGAGTGATCTGCAGCCACCAAATCGTGGCCTGTGGGTCAGGACTGGCCTCGAGTCATCTCATTCACCCACTAATCAAGTTTAATCTTCAAAGGAGTTTTGGCTTGTCCTGAACCAAATTGCTTTGCCCTTTGAGGATCTTTGCTTTGTCTCCCAGCTTCAATTTAGCCATTGTTCAGTGGTGGCCTTTTCACTTCAGCCATTATTTCCACTCCTCGTGTTTTCCTCTCTGACATATTTATAGCGGTCGGCTGGGTCCCCTCTTGGTCTTTGCTTAGGTAGGCTGAAAGGAGCCCTGCTCTTCTCTTTCCCTCTCCCTTTTCAAGGACAGTGAAGTTGGCTCCTTTTTAGCAGCTGTTCCAGGGTCAGCTCAGCCTTTTTTTCAACAGCACTTATTAAAGTTGTACAGTGGGCTTCAGAGGGCAAGCTCACCTGGCTCTAGCACCTTGACAAGAATACCTCCTCGTCTCAGCTACAAACATCTCTCACTCAGGAGACACCTGCAGGAAAGTACTTCAAGCACTTGAAGGCAAGTGGATTTTCTAAGCTCTTCTTTTTCCTGGCCATACCATACTATGGCCACTCAAAGCTGTACTCAAGGGCTGCTGGCCCATCACACAGACTTTTACTTCACCTAACACTTAGGACGAGCAGATGCCAGCATCCAAGCTGTCTCCTCAGCTCTGCTCCTCCAAGCCAATGCTTGATTTTACCTGCTTTGCCTCCCTGTATAACCTCCCCAACCATAGATCTTGGACAAACCTGTCCAGAAAGCTGTTACTGGGGCTACTGGTTCCCAGCAGTGGAGATTCCTGGCTTGATAACACACACACATGCCTGCAACTTCAACTCACCCCGACCCAAACCAACCTGACACTTCCCCCCCTCCCACCTTCCAGATGTTTGCTTTTCATGGTGGTGAGCTTCTGGAATAAGAACAGCAACAAAAAAGAATCAATATGACACAAAATAAAGGCTTATTAAAGAAGAAGAAAAAAAAAAACCCAGAGAGAGGAACCAAATGAGTGATGTTTCACTTCATTTTAAAGCCTTTTCCCCCACACCCCTTTCTTGTCTAACCTGCTGGCATTGTGTGAGCCAGAGAGCTGAGCTGGATCCCATCCAGTAATTACAGTGATCAAGAGAATTGAAATGTTTTGCAAAAGCTTGCTTGGCTTCCTTTTTTTTTGTGTGTGTTTTTTTAGAGGTGAGCTGCAGAACAAGACAACTTGGAAGTCTCCTTGCCTCTAACAAAGATGCCATTTCATTATTCAAATGAGCAGGTACCATATAGTGGTGATTACACAGCTGGTATCTGGCTTGCTTTGTGCCTCAGACTCTTTAGGGGATTTTGCTGTCTGATACAGAAGGGGAAAATTGGAATAGCAGGGCAGGTGATTGCTCCTCAGGTGGGTTATGCTTGCTGGATGTGATGTCCCCCTCCTGGATGCTTTCACATCCCATTGCCTATAGGGATCTGGGCTGCAGTAAGAGCTGGCATCTCCCTCTACAGCTCTCAAAAAATGCCTTGCAGGAGGTCAGTAGCACTAAGCAGAGGGAGAAACTGAGGTCTCTTTCTCTGGAGACATTCCAACCCAGCTGGATGAGTTCCTGTGTGCCCTACTCTAGGTGCTGCTGCTCTGGCAGGGAGGTTGCACTAGATGGTCTGTTGAGGTCCCTTTCCAACCCTTAACATTCTGTGTGAAAGGAGAGACTAATTGGAGCTGACCTGACCAAGATATTGGATAAAAGAAAACGAGAGACATCAATCTGGGCTTGGAAGGTCTATCTGCAAGGACCAGAGGGATGATATCAGTGTTGGGTGAGTCGTGCCTTTGTGGCAGCCCTCACCTCTCTTGAGCATCATCACACCAGCAAGGAGATAAAAAATAAGGGGGTAGGAAAGATGTTATTTAGAGGGGGAAAAAAAAAAGAGCATTAAAAAAAGAATCACTTCTTCCCCTTAAATAACGACAGCGGAGTCTGGATCCTGCTCATCACTTCCAACTGCTGACTCATTTACCACTTGAAATGAATTGAGGGCTGTTAAAGGTTTTATAGAAGACTTCATTAAATATGTATTGAGCCAGCTTCAGATGGAAATTGTTATAAAAGCTGGCATCAGCTGCAAAAGCCAACTGGTTCAGTTTATTACTGAGGTGTTTCGCTCGTGCTGCTGGCCCTTTCGCTCCGTTTCAGCCGCCCAAATGAAGTAAGAGCGTGGGAAGCAGAGCTGCCACAGCTCCTGGAGGCACACGTGGGGATTCTGTGGGTCCAAAGCAAAGGGCTGACATCCACCATATCAGCCAAGGTGGGGGGGCAGAGATCATAGAATGGGAGGGGTTGGAAGGGACCTTTAGAGCTCATCCAGTCCAACCCTCCTGCAGGAGCAGCTCCCACCTAGATCAGGTCACACAGGAACGTGTCCAGGTGGGTCTTGAAGAGCTCCAAGGAANCTGCAGCACTTCCCTGTCCCTCTGCAGCTGGGGAGCCCAGCACTGGCCACAGGACTCCAGATGAGGCCTCAGCAGCTCTGGCACAGCACAGGGGGAGCACAAGCTCCCTCAACCTGCTGCCCACACTCTGCTGGATGCCCCCAGGCTGCCGTTGGCTTCTTGCCCACGAGCCCACATTGCTGCTCATGGTCAGAGGTGCAGATGAGTCTCCCCTATGTTGTTCCAGCAGGAATGGGGGAGAGCCAAGACATATCTGTGACCTTTGAGGTGATGTGAGGAATACAGTAGACATCCCTTAAGCCATATTTGTAGACAAACCCTGTAATCAGTGAGTACAAATCACACCAGCCCTGAGCATCAACCTTTCTTTGCTTTCTGGGATCACTCATAAACTTATGACTGAGATGGGGTGACAAGGCAGTGCCCAAGCTCTCCATTTTAGGTTCTGCTTGGCAGATTTGCAGCTGAAAAAGCAGAGATCTAAGCTCCAGATGTCTTTTTCCTTTTCTGGACCCAACCCACATCGTCCCAGCTCTACAGCTAAAGTGAATGGAGTGGTTTGTCAAGATCAGGGCATCATTAATGTTCCCCCAGGCTAAGCACAGATGTGTTTTCACTATAACATGATCTCCACAATTAAAACAACTGTACCTGCATTTATCAGATTGATGGGATGAAACATGCTTGGCTGCACCCGGGCATTTTTGCCAAGTGCATTATTCATGGGGTCTAATACATTCACAAAACTATTCTCATCTCCCTTCTAGAGACGTCTAGGGGAAGAGAGGGGCTTGTTGGGAGAGGAGGAGAAATGCCTCTCCAGGCCTTACTAACACAACTGGCAGCTCACAAGGTGTCTGTCCATCTGCATTTACCTGATCCAGAATGTTATCATGGAATCATAGAATGGTGGGAATTGGAAGGGAGCTTTAGAGCTCATCCAGTGCAAACCGCCTGCAGAAGCAGCTCCCACCTACATCAGGTCACACAGGAACGTGCCCAGGTGGGTTTGGAAACCTCCAGAGGAGACTGTGAAGTAAGAAAACTTAAGCTCCTGCTTAGAAATTCCCTGTCCTGATGGATAAAGTTGTCTGCTGTTGGTTATCTTGCTAAAGAAGAATATTATGGACAGAAAAGCCTCATCTCTCAAGTCATAGAATCACAGCATGGTGAGGGTTGGAAGGGGCCTTTAGAGCTCATCCAGCCCAACCCCCCTGCAGAAGCAGCTCCCACCTAGATGAGGTCACACAGGAACGTGTTCAAGAGCGAGCACGTGGCAGGTATCATCACATGTATCCACCATGGGAATGATTAGGCCTTTCTCATGCCATTTTTGGAAGGGTGCAATGCTCCATGGCAGCAGCCAGCTCCTGGGATCTAACTAAACGTGGCACTATAAACCCCACTTACCTTGATATGTTTCCCATTTCTTCTCATTAAAGCCTGGATGGCAGCAGGTTGCTCTGTCCCCAGGCTTCAGCAATGGCTTTTTATAGATGCTCTGGAGCACTACCTGACCCCTTCTGACCTCTGGCAATGCTTATGCTAGGAACATATTGCTGAGAGGGAGGGTGGGTGGTAAATAAAACCCTTGGCAAGGACCCAGAGAGGCTGTAACATTTCTAACCTAACTCCTTCTTCCTTCCCAACCTCATCTCTCTTGGCATTTCATACTCCAGCCCAGCAGCTTTCCTTGGAAATGGGCAGAGGAGGGAAAGTTCGGGCAGAAAGCTTTCTCTTTGTTTTCCTTTTCAGCTCCAATTTGCACGTGCCCAAAGGACATGAAGAGGTTTAGGAGTGAAAGCAAGTTCTGGCAGGTCATGGTTACTGAGCTGGCTGAGCTGGGAAGCTTTGCTTTCAGCTCTGCCTGAGCTTCTAGGAAATCAGGCTTGTTATTTTCTATATTGTTCCTGTGCCTCTTTAAAACTGTCCTCTCTCATTGACAAAGGAGAATAAACCAAGTCATTCTCCTTTCCTCCCTCCTCTTAGATTCTGCTCTTTATTTATAGCCACAGCCTGGAGCAGGAATGAGCAATCTCCTGCTTGGGGCCATCCCTGCTCTCTTCCCTTAACCTCATCCCACATGGGTCAGCTTATAAAGCTTTTCTCATGGCAGCAGCTCTTCTCTGGAGACCTTCCAGTTCTCCCAAGAGAATTTCATGTGGGGCTTTTCTTTTGGTGGCAAATGAGCTTTGGTTTGGCAGAACTGAACAAACTCAGCCAGCTAGAATGAGAGGGCAAATCCTTCTGCTTTGCTCAGGCGTGTTTCTCTGCATCCCACTTGCAAATAACTCAGGGAAATTAAAGGATTTTCTCATTTAGGTTTCTTTTCTGAAGAGCAAAAGGATGCTTTTGGGTCAGGCTCCTTTCTCCTGGGGGAGTTGAGGCTTTGCAGAACAACCCCAGAATCTCCTGGGACTGACAGAGCTATAACTTGAGTCCCATCCAGGGCTGCTTCAGGATCTCTTCATAGCAAAGATTCAACACCTGCAAACTCTGAGTGATTTCTCATTTTTTCTCCAGGGCACATTAGGCAGAGACTCCCAGCACATCTCAGCTTTGTTAAGGAAACAGTTACCTGGGGAGCCTGTTGGCTCTCCATCTAAGAATAGTTTTAAGACAAGCTGCTTGTCAGGAACAGTTTAGGTGGATTTGATGGCTTAGGGGACAGGAAGGAGCTCAGAGGATGAGACAGCAGCAGCTCTCTGCCAGCTTACCCAAAGGCACCCCAAGAAGTGAGGTCTGGGGTAATACAGAAGCAGCAGAGCAGCTACTCTAAGAACACACAGTGGACATTCAGGCTGAGTCTTATGTTGAGGTGCAAGGCCAGAAGATGATGCACAATGTCTGACCTTTTTGGGGGTGTTAGGAACTAAGATAGCATGATGATGCTCCCAGGAGAGATTGCATTTAGAGAACTGCCCATGGCTGCTAGCACTTGCCTGGGGATAAAAAAGACTGACACGTAAAAAAGCAGCAAGTGGAGGGAGCATAGGGGAACTGATCTGAGAAAATCCAGTTTGTGGCTCATTAGCCCATTGCTATGCAAAAGTAAGAGGCTGGGTGTTAAGCACATTGAGCTCTGACAGGAGAGGGGTTTTTTTTCTCTCTTTCCTTGAAGGTGCCAGAACACACCATCCAGGCAACTTCACAAAAATTCCCCAAGAACTTGCCAAAATGGCTCGACCTTGGCCAAGGAGCCTCCCAAGGACAAAGGGGGAAGCTCTTTTCCTCTGGGCCCAACATTCCTGGCAGGCTGTTCAACAATGCCAGAGATGTCCACTGATGCCAATGTAAGACACAAATCTCTCCCTTCTCCCTTATCAAATGCAGAGATTTGTAGGGTTAATAGGCACTGGCAGTATCTTGTAATTCCACCTGCTGAGGCCAGGTGGCTATCTCAGGGCTAGCAAACAGCCTCCTCTAGGAAGAGAAAGGAAAAAAAAATAACCTTATTGGATTAGAAAATGCAAGACCCACAACATTTTCCTCTAGTTTATTAGAGAGGATGAATTGAAGTCTTGGCCCTATTAAGCTGATAACAAAACTGGCTTCAGCAGGGCCAGGGTTTGCATTGGAAATGTCTTGCAGAAATAGCTCAGGATGGTTTGAGATCCTAGGAGGGAGGTGGGTTTAATATACAAGGGGAAGCCAAGACCTCTGGGGATGACCAAACTCAGCCTGTAAGAGAAGAAATAATCTGACACTTACCAAATCCTCTTTGGGGGTCAATGAAAGAAGGCTTGAATACTGTGGTAGGAGTTACCTTCCATGCCTTTTAGGTTCAGATCTTCAAGGCACCTCTTCTTCCCACATCCCCAAATCCTTTTCTTTGCTCCCCCTCCCACAATCCATCTCCATCATGTCAGTAGTGGAGGGAAGGCAGCCAGCCAAGCTTGCCAGCTCCCTTCTGCTTTCAAGAGCACTTGGAAACCGCTGTGGCTCAGGGAGGAAAGCTCATTTGGCAGGTGCAGGCAGACAGCAAAACAACTGCTGTCCATCTGCTTCTTTGCTCAGGCTTGTATTTCTAATTGTGTCTTCAGGACACAAGGGGATGCTCAGAACATCACAAGCCACACATAATTGAAGTAGAAGTTGTTGCCCCTGTGGTTTCCTTCTCTGCTCCATCAGGGTTTTTGCTCCTCTGTCCTGCTCATGGTGGTGTGGGGGATGTCTGATCGTCTGCTGGCTCCTCACCTCATTTTGGGGACTGGTTTGGGGAATTTCAGGCCAAATTGGTGAAGGTCTTTCACTTGTTGCAGATCCTCTGCTTGTGGGGTAGCCACCAGCACCACGGCAGCACTCCCATGAATACCACACTCCCGGGCAGAAGGCGATGAAGTTCTGGTGCCCTGGGAAACCACGTCTTCAAACCTCTGATCCAAAGTGCTGCTGCATTTCGTAGCAGCAAGCTGAAGTTAACCAAATCCACTGGGGAGGGGAAAAGCAACATGCCAGCTCTGGTTTTCCTCACTGTTGCAAAGTGCTGGCTGGTGGCAGAGACGCCCCAGCAAGGCCCAAATAACCTAGGAGACATCTGCTTAAATCCCTCCCTGACAAACTGAAGATGACACGAAGGATGGGTCAGATGTGTGCAGATCCCCCTACAGAATGAAGGCCATTTCTACTAGGAACCACCTTCCTTTCTTCATAGGGAAATGGGCCAAAGCAAACACTCATTAGAAGAAGAGTGATGTGGGCACCTTATCACTAAGGGAGCTCCACGACCAAGCCCAGTGTGGAAGGGAAATCAAAGCTATTGTCCACCTATTAACTTATTAACCTATTATTAACCTATTAACCACCAAAACCTGTTGTGACAGCATCTCACAGGTACAAGAATAAACCTCCAGCAGCAATGTGATTGGAAGATCTGATGTGTCTGGGGGTTGGACTAGATGATCTCTAAAGGTCCCTTCCAACCCCTACCATCAACTGCTGTAGGATTATATTTGTCTAATAACACTCTTTACCCAAAACTTTAAGACTTTTTTTCCCCTCTGGTCCAAGGAACAGCATTGGGTCCTTAACTTGAGGGTGATACTTCACTCCTGATCTCACATAGCATCGTGGCCCAAAGACAAATGCAAGGGGGGGACAAGGACACAGGGACAGTAGTTTTTCTTTCCTACCACATAGGCTGTGACTCTGATTTGAGTGTTGAAAACCCACCATAAGGCAACTGAGAGGGGGGAGGGGGAGGAAAAAAACCCCATATCCCAGAAAGCAAACGTTCCTGATAAGCTGGGTTCAAAGGAGAAGCATGAAATTTGGATGAATGTGGAGCCAAAGGAGCTCAAAAATAGGAAATGAATGCAATATAGATTTCATTTAGATTTAAAGGGGTTGTTTAGTGTGCATATGAGAAAACACTGCAGTCAGTAACTCTTTTCCTTTTGGGGTTCTGTTCTTTTTTTTGCCTGCTTGTTTGGTTGAAGCTCCCACTTGAAAAGTCAATTTAATCCTAGGAGGGGAGGGGGAAGGTGTTGGCTTGACAGGTCTGAAGCTCAAATGTCTTCATTTACATGCAGAGATGGCACTAGGTTGGGAAGGGTAAACTTTCCATCTGGACTGAGAGGCAGGGCTTGGGCTGGGAATTGGAGGAAAGCAAAGCAACATCTGTAAGTGTGTAGTAGGGATGTAAGCTGTGGATTCACCACTGAAGTCACAAGCTTTAGAGTCTCCCTGAAACAAAACATCATCTGGATTCAGGTGCATGAGAATAAATCCCCTCTATGGAGGTGGGTGGTGGGGGGGAGGTTTGAAGTGTTCTGACTCACACCCACAAAGCCCAGACTGAAAGATGAATGAATCGTGACATTGGGACCAAAAAACAAGGTGGGATTTCACATCACTCAGGCTGGGCAACGCTCCTTGATGCAACGTGCCCTGGGCCAGGAGTTGGATGGAGACCAGCACATCTCATTTCACCTGATGTAGGTCACTGAACCAACAGCAGATGGGCATGTCGTGGAGATGGACTCTTAATTCCATCACCCTGTGCCATGCTGGGGAGGGGATGCCGTGGGTTCTGGTCGTGAGATGGGCAGGAGGTGTGCAAAACAAACTCCTTCTGCCATTAATATTTAAAGCTTGCCAGAGTGAGGTTTACTTTGGGCTGATCAGAAATGTTTCAGCACACAGTGCTCAGGCTGAGGCCTCTTCACCCTTCTCACTGCTGCACTGTGGGGTCACTCCCATGGGAGACAGCCCCTCAGCAACTGCTCCAGCCTGGCTCCTTCCCATGGGCTGCTGCTCCTCACACCCTGCCCCAGCCTGTGGTCTGCTGGAGTTAAACCAAACAAATCTCAGGTGATTAAACTGTGGCTTTTTAGCGTGTTAATGATTGCATTGAAGGTGTGTTTCAGAAGAGGCTAAAGTGAAACCTTTCTGGTTACTTATAGCCTCCTCCCCTCCACGTCTGTCAACAGCAAAAGCAAGCTGGGGTGCTGATGATATTTAGACCTAATCTAGGTGGGAGCTGCTTCTGCAGGTGGGGGGGCTGGACTAGATTATCTCTACAGGTCCCTTCCAACCCCTCCCATTCTATGATTCTATGACTCTATGATTTATCTGACCTCGTATCTCCTCCCCTATCTCCTGCTTTTTCGGGGAGGGGGTCCCTGGAGGCCCTCCTCACACCTTGAGGAGAGCAGACAGGCATCCATCAGCAGGGGTGCAGAGCAAGGGCTTGGCCTCTGGCTATAGCCACCTTGAACAAACCCCAGGAAAGAGTTTCAGAGGTAGATCCTGCTGAGCAGAAATCCCGTTTAAAGACCTTTCTGCTGCATGCTGACCGTGCTGGCCTCTCTCGCAAGCAGAGGCCATTCAGCTCAGAGCTTTGCCTTTGGGTGTGAAAAGAAGAAAAGACAGGCCAAAGACATACCCCTCACTTCCCCCACTCTCCCCTCCCTCCTGCTGATCTCCCTTAGCCTCTGCAGGTTGCTCAGCAAGGAGCACTTGGGCTATAAATAAACACAAATCCCCCTCCCCGTCTCCCGGAGAGGGGAGGTTGGGGTTGAGCATCACCAACAGTTTCAGTGCAGAGAAGCTCCCAAAGGTCAGAGTTTAATGCAAAAGCCTGCAAACGACCACAATTTGTTCTAAATTGCTTTGCTTGATCCCACGACCTCAGAGAGAATTATCACTGGAGGAGACCTGGATCAGTGTAGCCTGGAGCAAGCCAGAGAGCTGATGGGAGGTGGCTCTCTCACCCACGGCAAAGCCTGCTTGGAAGGACAAAGTTGAAGGGTTTCAAAAGAGCCTTGAGAAACATCTTCTTTTGGAGAGCCCCAGGGATTTCGTTGTGAAGCTCCCTATGTGAGCAATCAACATCAAACATCCTCTGGAGGGAGCTTGGCAGGGAATCAGCAGCGACCGAGGCTCCCCACTCCAGCTGCTCCTTTCGCCCCTGTCGTTGGCAGATCTGGCAGATGGGTGCCAGGGTGGGGGGACCTGGGCAAATTTGGATCGAGCTCTCTTTGGATTGAGCTCTCTGGGCAAATTTGGGTTGAATTCCCTGGCCCCCTGCCCAGGGTATTGTGCAGTTGAACTCTTGCCTCGCTGCTGCAGGGCACCGGAACAGCAAAGGAGCTCCCTCCAGCACTGGGAAGAGCTGTAAGTGTCCAACAAATTCACAGCTCAGTTGAAGCTCCCAAGGAGGGTGGGGTTTTATTTTTGTGAGCTCTGCCTGCGCTAAAAGAGTAAAAAAAACCCCAAATAAGTCAAGTGGAAGTCATTGGAAGCAGAGCAGGCCAGCTTCTGACTGATGCGTGCTGGCACACTTGCACCCATCCAAACGGGCCCTGTGATGAGTTATGACCCTGTGAGCAGGGTCAGCTGCTTTTTTTTTTGGTCTCATGCCTTTCATTTGACTCCTGTTTCTTCTGCTAATTGAGGTCTGGAGGAGGGTAAAGTTTGCTTTGACCTCAGCTGTGTCTCCAAGGAGAGATCCTGCCTCTGTTTGGGCTGGCAGCTGTGATGTGTGTTTGCCTAGCAGCCCCTTTGCTTCCGTGAAAGAATCCAAATGGATTCAAGAACCCCAAACCAGCAGCAACATTGTGCTTGAGGAGCCTGGAAATCACTGTTGCTTTGAGGCTGAAGCAGTTGACAAGAAAGCACTGATTTCACCACCTTCTCCAAACCCTTTTTGGGTCAATGTGAGGAAACGACGGTACTCAAACGAAAGCTGTGAAGGCACGGAATCTACAAGCCTTGGCTTCCTGACAAGGGGTTGGACACTGAAGTCACAAGGTTTTTTTTTGAGGAACCTGGCTCTTATTCATGGTCATTTCTCACAACAAGCACTTTTCCCCCTCAGCCTTCTCTAATGATACTGATGGGTCAACAGTCTCGCTGCCAAGAAGTATACGTTGGATGGGTTGACCACACAACCTCATCCCTCTGGTCCTTGTGATGCTGAGATGGCCTCAGGGACACGTGAGTCTCCATGAGATGAAATCAGACTCTCCAAGGAGCCAGCTGAATGCAATCCTGCTTATTTCAGTTGGGCTTTACAGGAGGTGAACTCTCTTCTTTCTCTAAAGCAACCAATATGTGTGACATTCCCAGATGGCACTTGGGAGCTTTGGTCCTGCTCATCATGCTGCACTCACATTAAGTCATTACTCAGTCCATTATAGAGAGGGAAAGGATGCAAATGAGGTAATTACCATCTCCCTTTATCTTTCCAAACCCTCTGCAACCTGTCTGCAGTAATAAGCCCGGTGCAGGAGAGCACTGGAGTGATGGACAGGGACTGAGCAGGTGATGATGAGCTCATGAAAAGTGAGGAAAGGAGACTGGAGGGGGATAGTTAGTGCCCAGTTTCATCGAGTCCTTCCTTCCACCACCATCTCTGCTACCATTACATGTCCAAGAGTGGGTTGCCTAAGCCTAAGGTACCTGTTTAACTCGTTTCCAGAGCCCAAGAGGAGCAGCACCATACTGAAGGCAATGCTTTCCCTATCTAAAAGCCACATTGCCCTTTCTGTTGCCTAGATGAACACCCCCCCTCAAGGCATCCCAAACACAGCCAAACCATAAGCTGCCATGGCCAAGGGCTGACATCTCTTTTGGGAGGAGATGCACCAACTTCTCTCTGTCAGGAGAGCTGTCTGAACCTGATGTGTGGCAAAGCAAATCCCACTCACACCTCACCTTGAGAAACCAACCAGAACCCTTCAAAACCCCCACCGCAAACCATCACAAGTCCTGCTCTGAATGTCTCATTTGCTTCCCCTTGCATCTTGGCTCTGATCAACATCTTGGGTCTTTAGAAGGAGGCAGATGCTGACACCCTTACCCCAAGCCATATCTC
Organism: Urocolius indicus; assembly: GCA_013401255.1. Taxonomy (NCBI): domain Eukaryota; kingdom Metazoa; phylum Chordata; class Aves; order Coliiformes; family Coliidae; genus Urocolius; species Urocolius indicus. The sequence continues at coordinate 63,034 of WBNH01000279.1, read as the reverse complement.
TCTCCATGGGAAGCCCATCATGACTCCAGTTCTGTTTCTCTGGGTATCTGATACTTCCCTCCATCAGTGTGGAAATCACTGCCTTGTCCTGCCTTTAGCACAGGAGGGGGCACAAAGAAACTGACTTTTTCCTCTGCTGGAGCTGAGCATTTCTATCCTGCAGCAAGGCTTCCTCAAGCACACATCCTGGGGTACTTAAGGTAGCACTGGCACAGTGGAGGATATTAGACTGAGTCACCTGTGGGCCTCTATCTAATTAGACTTAAATGAAGCTGTTTGATAAGGAAAATGCCTTTCCCCCAGCTTTAGGAAGAAGGGGCTATAGAGAATAACAACAGATGCAGCATTAACACCACGTCTCAGACCAGCAAAGATTAGTGTTATGGCTAAATGATATCCTGGCCCAGTAATAGGGTGATTTCTGTTCCCAGCACAGTGTTTAGATGAGGAAATCAACAGCAGGGAGTGGATCTTCATTTGCTAATAAGAGGAAAGCGAGTTAAGAGGCTCGAGCAATCTCAGTGCCGTTGGCAGGGGCTTCAGCAGGATTTTGGGCAGATGAGAAAGACAGAGCAGATGGCATTTCCATGTCTACCATCAAAATGCAAAGTCAGTTAATGGGTTGCAGGCACGGAGCAGCACGGTGAATGGCTCAGGCTGGGAAGGGAAGCACAAAGGAACGTGAGTAAAGACAGTTGGGGGAGAAGGGGAATGGAGAGGTTTGGCCTGGGACAGGTTTTTCAGTAGCAGAGGGGCTATAGAGGTGGCTTCTTTAAACAAANGTGACTGCGTGGGAAGCTCAGCCTGGAGCAAGCTCCTGGCAGCCCCTGGGAGCCCGTGGGGAGAGAGGAGCCCAGGCCAGGGCAGGTGTCTGTCAGGGCTTGTGACCCTGTGAGGGCTCCAGGCTGGAGCAGCCTGTCCCTGAAGGACTGTTCTCCCGTGGGTGACCCACGCTGGGGCAGGGGCTGAGGAGCTGCAGCCCATGGGAAGGAGCCAGGCTGGAAGCATCAGAAAGCAAGGAGCAGGATACAGTGAGGAAGAAGGTGCTTGTCAAGGGCAAAGCTGTCTGCTGCTTGCTCCAAAACCAATTCCCTTTATTACCCATTCACTCAGACAGCAGGTTCCCTTATCTGGGGCAAGTGGCCGTCTCAGATGGGTGATAAGGGGAGCTTTTTTTAGGACTGTGAGAAGAACAATTCTCCCATTTGCCAGCTGACCTGGAATATCAAGGGAGAAGGGGGTGGGGAAAGAAGATAATTGATCTAGAACAGCTCTCTTTTGGTCTATTTTATAACAGTTAGAAGGAGAAATAAGACTCGAGTGCTCCCGACGCAGTGAGTGGCGAGGAGGGGGGTGTTATGATTCCTTTCTAAATGAGTGCAGGTGTTTTTCAAAGGAGACACCTTTTCCCCAAGTGAACAGGACCAAAAAAGAAGGCTTTAAAAGCATCAGGGAAGGCCTGGCTTTTGTCATCTGGTGGGTATTTGGTTTCTGGAACTCTCTGCACTCCCTTTCAGGCGACAGAAAACACCTCGGTGGATTTTTTTCTGAGTGTCTCTTGTTGAGAGTCCCAGTGTTTCAAGGTGTTTCATTTCCACCTTTCCCCATTCAAACTTCATTTAATAGAGGATAACAAAGGAAGAGAGGGACATGTTATTCAGTTTACATCAGAGTCTGAAGACATTACAGTGATTGTATTATGTGTATGATCCTTGTCATTCAGACTCCCACACGCAGGGCAGGGAAGAGAACAAATCCTTCACTCAGTCTTTAGCACTGCTTGGTCATAATGAGTATGGTCAATTAACATGACCTTTTTTCACTTTAAAGGGGAGGAAAAACCCCCACCCCAAACCCAAAAGATCCCACATCTCATAAATCTGCTTGTAAAGAAATGAAGTGAAACCAAAACCACACAGATCAATGAAGCCAACAAAGAGAATTGAAGAGGCTCCCTTTTTCCTTCCCCACTACCAAGGCCAGAGGAAAACAAGTGTGAAAAGAGAATCTATGGTAAATAGAGCATCTCTTTACCAAAGGGAAACATCAAGTGTCCAACCACCTCAGCCATAATCACAAGCAAAGCCTTGAGGGAGGACTTGAGAAAGTGTGATCCCAGCTTTAATTGAAGGGCTGGAGAACAGGAGCTGAAAAGCAAGGTGATCAGTAACACACAGACTTATGCAGAAGCCTTCAAAATGTCTGCTAAAAAAAAAGAGCAAACAAGCAGCTAAAAAGGGCCCTGGAGACTCCTGGGCAAGCTGCAGCTTAGGGACCATCTCACTCAGACCAAGAAGCTCTGAACAGAGGTGGGACATCTCACTCAGTCCAAGAAGCTCTGAACAGAGATGGGGCAGAGAAAGAGAGGGACATTTTTCATCCACATCCCTGGCTCCAAGTTCTTCCTCAATCACTTTCCAGCATCACCCTCTTCACTCCTTATTTCCCAGGGATAAAGCTCATCTTCAAAGATGCCAGCTGTGGGGTTGGGTTGGAAGAGCAGCAATGCTCACTTGCCTCTCCAGGGATGCTTTACACAAATCACTTCTTCAGGCAGAGATAGTGCGTTTCTAAGACGCAGCAGGCTGCTTGTCTTTTATATGCTTAATGTCCTCCCTCAACAGTCAAACCTGGAGGTTCTGGCCTGTTTTGATTTAATCCATCTGAGCCTTTTGTCACATGAGGTGCCTGGAATGTGTCCATAAAGCAAACAAGGAGTAGTAACACTCCCAAGTGTCAGAGAATCATGGAATGGGAGAGGTTGGAAGGGACCTTTAGAGCTCACCCACTCCAAATCCCACTGCAGCTCCCACCTAGATCAGGTCACACAGGAACGTGTCCAGGTGCAGTTTTAAAGAGCTCCAAGAAATCCCACAGCACCATACTCACACAAACACAGAACCTCAAGGGTTAGGAGGGAGCTGGAAAGCTCATCTAGTGCACCCCCCCTGCCAGAGCAGCAGCCCCTAGAGCAGGACACACAGGAACTTATCCAGCTGGGTTTGGAATGTCCCCAGAGACGGAGACTCAATTACCCACGTTGTTACTGACATTCAGTGCCTGACAGTCCCAGTTACTGGCTGAGATCCTGTTTGGTTAGGGGGATTGTTTCCCACCTAAACTCCTCTTCATAGACTCGCAGCATGGTGGGAGTTGGAAGGGACCTTCAGAGCTCATCCAGTCCAACCCCCTGCAGAAGCAGCCCCCACCTAGATCAGGTCACACAGGAACGTGTCCAGGTGGGTCTTGAAGAGCTCCAAGGAAGGAGCCTCCACACCCTCCTTGGGCAGCCTGGGCCAGGGCTCCCTCACCTCACAGGGAAACATGTTTATCCTTATGTTTCAATGGAACTGTTTGTGTCTCCATCCCTATTCCACTCTCACCTCCACGCGAGGAGTCGTGGGGAACAGCAGCCGCTGCCAACCCACGCGTATGATTTCAAAGCAACACTTTGAAGCTGCTGCTGCCCATCCCAGGTGGCTGAATGCTCTATTTAACTCATTTCTAAATATACCTTTGCCCAGCCATCACCTGGCAGCTGAACTGCTGCGTGACCACGGGCAAGTGAAACACAATTCTCACCTCCCTTCCTCTCCCTCTGAGCGGGCGCAGCGACTGTTGTCTCCTCCAGCTCTTTGAGCTGAACTCATAAAAGCAAATAGAAACCAAACCAATGAGAATGTAGACCTGGTGTTTTTTTGTCTTCCAGACAGTAGTAGATTTACTAGGAAATACCCTCTTGGGTAGACCCAAGAAAGCACTCCTTGTGAATGCAAGGCACAGACAAAAAAAACAATGCGAGAGAGACATCAGCCGCTTCAAAATGGTTTGTTTTTAACACCATTAAAACATAGCTTCTGGCTTTTTTTTTTTTTGGCTCTCAGCTCTACTGTTTCACTTCAGAACAGATGAAAATGGGATGGGAGAAGGAGCAGAGGAGGAATTTTTAAAGGGACTCACCCCTTCCACCTTGAATTAACTGAGGGTTGAGGAAGAGGCAACATCCTTTTGTTGTGGCCCGAGTTGAGTCAGGTTTTGCCACTCATTTCTACTTTTCCTGCAGAAAATGAGTTCCTGTGTGCCCTGCTCTAGGTGCTGCTGCTCTGGCAGAGGGGTTGCACTGGATGAGCTCTAAACGGTCCCTCCCAGCCCTTAAGATTCTGTGCTTCTGTGATATAATCAGATGCCCAGGAAGCTAATTCTTCTGTTCTAAGAGTCTAGTTGGAAGCCTGTGGCCAATGGACTTCTGGAACCAGTCTGGTTCAACCTCATCATCAAGCACCAAGTTCAGCAAGTTCCCTGCTGGCACCAAACTGGGAGCACTGGCTGATTGCCCAGAGGCTGAGCTGCCAGGCAGTGAGAGCTGGGCAGGCTGAGAGTTGGGCACAGAGGAAGCTGCTGAGCTTCAAGCAGGGCAAGGGCAGAGTCCTGCAGCTGGGGAGGAACAACCTCCTGCCCCAGCACAGGCTGGAGGTGAGCTGCTGGAGAGCAGCTCCAGGAGAGGGACCTGGCACTGCTGGGGGATCAGCAACTGACCATGAGCAGCAACGTGGGCTCGTGGGCAAGAAGCCAACGGCAGCCTGGGGGCATCCAGCAGAGTGTGGGCAGCAGGTTGAGGGAGCTTGTGCTCCCCCTGTGCTGTGCCAGAGCTGCTGAGGCCTCATCTGGAGTCCTGTGGCCAGTGCTGGGCTCCCCAGCTGCAGAGAGACAGGGAAGTGCTGCAGAGAGGCCAGTGCAGGGCCACCAAGATGCTCAGGGCACTGGAACATGATCTTTGATTCTGTGATCCTGTGAAATGCAGACACATCCAGAAATTAGGATTTGCTAGTATCATCTTGTTTTAACACTGGCAGGTCAAGCAGAAGAGATTGATAACATCTCAGACTCCACTTTTCTCTATTTACCTCCAGGTAGACTTAGGAGGTGAATGAACCATAGAAACAGAGCTCATGTGACACCTTGGGGCATGATTAAAGTAGCTGCTGGCTTCCTTGAATTCCAGTTTAGTATTTCAGCATCTCTTTCATTGATCTTCACCTCAACACTCAACAAAACGTGTTAGAATCATAGAATGATGGGGGTTGGAAGGGACCTTTAGAGCTCATCCAGTCCAACCTCCCTGCTCATCCTGTTGAGGAGCTGTAGAAGACAAGTATCCTAGGGTCTAGCTGCATGTGAGATACAGGCACAGACACACGAGCTCATGTGTGTGCAGACACCAGTTGGCTTGGCAGCCTGTGCCAGTCTCTTCCATTTGCAGCATCTGAAGGGGTGAGGTGAAAGTTGGTGCAGCTACATGGGACACAAGCTGCAGCATCAGCCAGAAAAAACAGGGCAAGAAAGGCAAAATGCAGCACCAGGGGAGAGAGAGGAAAGGAGAAGAGGACGTGGCAATGTTCACCAAGGAGCTGGGGCAGAGGAAAAGCCATGTGATGGATTTTAATGCATCCCAGGAGAGGGAATTCAGCAAGCAGGGGTCAGCAAGCTTCAGAAGACAACGTGAGAGAAGCAGGTTTGTGGCTGCATTTGAGGGTACTCTGATAGTCAGATTTTACTGGCGCTTCTGAGAATGCAGCTCAGCAGGATCCATTTATTATCCCTCCCTCATCTCCTCACGTTGTCATTGAGCAAGTACCAAGACTGTTAAACCAACCCGTTCTCCTGTGGTATCTGACTCCACAGAGCATCCCTACCTGAAGGGAAAAGTCCTTCCAAGGTTCTTCAGATGAGATCTGGCAAAAATCAGCCTTCATTTAGCCTTGGTACTTTGCCTTTGGCACGAGTCTGCAAGGAAGGGTTGGGGATGCAGGAGGAGAGATCCTTTGTTGTTCATTATTCATCTTCCACGACATGAAACAGTTTTCCTTCCACTGAGAAGCTGCTCAGCTGCGCTCACTGCAATAAATAAAACAAAAAGTTACTGGGGGATGTCCTGATTTGATTAATTTTGCCACAAGAACCCCCACCTCCCAAACCCCACATCAAACCTGCAACCACCCAAAGCCTTCATTATCTTTAGCTTGTCTCTCGTTGCATTGGTTACAGAGCTCTTCCTACCTTGGCAGCAAAGTATGCTCTGGCCCAGCTCTGCTGCATCACTGATGTCCTTTGCAGTCATTGCTGCACCCTAGAAAAATCTCTCCTCCACACACACACACAGCAAAGCACTTTTGTGCCTCTGTCCTCTCAGACCCTTTGCTGCAAGGTGAAGGTGTTGAAAATAATGCTGTCTACCCCAGCAAAGCCTGATGGGGGCTGATGTTTGGCATTAACTGGAGGGAAGGATGAAGATTTCCCCCCTCCATTATCAAAAAGCTGCTCCTCAGAGGATGACAGCTCTCTACTGTTTAACTTACAGCTTTTCCCTGTTGGGATGCTCATATCTTGGTCTTGGCTTTAAGCTTGTGGTTCCTGAGAAAGCTTCTCCACACCTGAGATCTTCTGGGCTGGATATTAATGTCTCCTTGGATCAGCTCTGCCCTAAGCAAAGCTGCTTTTTGTCCTGTCCCCTAGGCAGCATCCAAGTCTCTGCCATAGGATACTACTTTACAACTTGCCCCCTTCACCTTCTGGGGTGAGTTCGTGGTGGCAACTCATTGGAGGTGATTGAAGAGCCCTTTGAGCTGGTATTTGTGACTGTGCAGGATGCACCTTTCATGTCCCACAGGAGGTTAGGAAACAAGAAGAGTCCTACAAGAGAGGAAGATCTGTGGGTTGAGGGTTGGACCAGGTGATCTCTAAAGGTCCCTTCCAGCCCCTACCACTCTATGATTCTGCAATTCCTGAGCAGTTAATGCCATCATGGATCCAGAAAGCAGGCAATGCAGAAGTTATCCAGGGGGTAAAACCCCCCATGTTTAAGGCTATCATGAATCCTTGGGCTGGATAGAGAAGACTGAAACACAGTGGAGCTTCAGCCAACGTGGCTTCAAGGCAGAGAATCCCATCCCTTTGACACCACCCCATGCCAAACCTTTTGCACTTGGTTGCATTGCTGCTAGAGAACCATGGGAGCACATTTCAATCAGGGCTTTGCTTCAGATTGCATCGAAAGTGGCAGGTTGAAAGATGCAGCTTTTAATTGGAGGCAGTTGGAAGCTGATGCCCCGAGAGCCTCCTGGTGCTGTGGGATGTTGTAAGCAAAATGCCTTCCCCAGGGACTTTGCAGTGAGCAGTGGCTCTTGCCAGGTTGTCCTCACCACAGGTGACCTGCTACAAGAAGCAAACCCAAGGGGGTTTGGGGGGGCTTTGCATCACAAAGCTGTGGAAATGCACCAATATTTCACCAAATTAAGGACTGGGGTTGGTGGTTTTTACCCCCACACTCTTCTCACACACACACATAATCAGCTGCCACTCAGGAGGAAACAAATCAAGAAAGGGAAGAGGAAAAAGTGATGGAGATGACAGGAGAGTAACAGAAACACTGAAATATTTGCACAGCCTTGTCTGCTACTTTTAAGTGCATCTCACCACAGCTCAAAAGGACATCATTTAGGATCAATTATCCTTGGATTGAAGCTGGAAGAGGTGGCAAGGCTAGCCTTTTTATCTCATTAGCATGTCTTGCCTGCTAACCATTTGCTAGATTTCCCCCCCTCCCTCTTTGATCCTGTCTTTGATTATATTGGATGACAAAAAGCCCATGTAATCTACTATTATTTCCATTAATAGCAAAGCTGCCCTCCTCTTTGACAAGCCAATTTGTTACCATTGCAGCTTCTTTGTGCATCTCAGCCTGGGGTTGACACCTTGCTTCCCTTCCCCCAGCAGTGTGGAATTGGTAGGTGTTGATTCAGCCCTGGGGTGGGGAGGGATGGCAGGAAGACCTTTGGGAGTTATCATCAAGCAAGGCTTCCAAATATTGACCCTTGAATGGCAAGCAGAAGAGAAGGAGATGATGCAGAGGCAGCTCAAGCAGTCTGGCTCTTTTTTTGCTCCTGAAAGATGCAGAAAGAGGACTTTAAAGAGGTGAAATCCAGAGGTGACCTATGCAGCTTGGTTTTGAACCCTGACCAGGTTGTATCTGCCTCTCATCACCCAGTTGTGTTTGTCCTGTTTGGTCTCCAGACACAAATCTGGATGACAGCAACACCATCTCCATCCACCTTTCCAAAGTCACTTTGAGACATCAAGTGAAACATCTGTTCTCATTGGATCCTTCTTATTTGATGAAGCTTTGCAGCAAGACAGTGGTTCTTTCAAGCCCAAGCCTGACAAACTAAAGCAGGTGGGTATTATGAAGCCAGCTTGAGTTGTGGGTTGCCTGAATTTGGCTCAACCTTGGGCTGATGGCGAAGTTCTTCAGTCCAGGTTTGAAGAGTGATGCTCAGTGACTTTACATGGAACATCCTCACACACACACACAGACATGGCCCCTCACTTTCCCAGGAAGATTAACTAGACCCTGGCTGCTCTTTTCCACCTAGCTCAAGTGAAAACACCCCTTGTCTCACCTCCAGGAGAGATGCACTTCAAATAAACCACCAGTGTTGTGAAAATCACCAACTCTGGCATCACAAAAGGACAACCACAGCTCTTCACTTCAACACAGTGCACAGTGCTCATTCTTTTTCCATGCCCTCCTGATTTAAGAAGGTAAGTGGGAAATGAGCCCTTCTGGAAGAATAAAGGGGGGAGAGGTGGTGGTGGGAACCAGTTATCTGTGGCAGCATGGAAGAGAAGAAAGCTTTCAGCAAAGGGGGGGAACTCTATGGGTTGAACCTCAACCAAAGCCCCTGTCAGAGATATAAAAGACTCATGTCCAGGTAACAATCCTGCCTCTTTTCTTCTCCTTTCATTAAAACCTCTCCCTCAGCCTTGAAATTAAAAGCCAATGAGTGGCCCAAGATGCTGAGCTCACTTTCGAGGCCCGTTGGGCTGTTTGCACTGTCACTCCCTTGGAATTGCTTCTAAGCATGAGAAAGGTTTTGCAGCTGAGATTTCCAAGCTGGCTGCATTCTAAGAACCTCATTTCAGGGTTTTCTGTTACTTTCTAGAGAAGCATCTGGTCCTCAGGTTCAAGTGTGGAGGGCAACATGCACATAAAGGCATTACCAAGGTCAGACCAGAAAGGTATTGCATACAAAGATCATAGAATCACAGAATAGAAGGGGTTGGAAGGAACCTTTAGAGCTCATCCAGCCCAACCTCCCTGCAGAAACAGCTCCCACCTAGATCAGGTCACACAGGAACATGTCCAGGTGGGTCTTGAAGAGCTCCAAGGAAGGAGCCTCCACACCCTCCCTGGGCAGCCTGGGCCACGGCTCCCTCACTGAAACACTGAAACAGATTCTCCTTGTGTTTCAATGGAACTGTTCATGTTCCAGCTTCATCCCATCACCCATTGTCCTGTCACTGGGTACAACAGAAACAAAGTGCTGCCCCAACCTCCTGACAGCCACCAGTGAGATATTTGTAACTATTGCTGAGCTCCCCCCTCAGGCTCCTCTTCTCCAGACTGAACAGCCCCAGGTCCCGCAGCCTTTCCTCAGCAGGAAGATGCTCCAGGCCCCTGAGCATCTTGCTGGCCCTGCACTGGCCTCTCTGCAGCACTTCCCTGTCCCTCTGCAGCTGGGGAGCCCAGCACTGGCCACAGGACTCCAGATGAGGCCTCAGCAGCTCTGGCACAGCACAGGGGGAGCACAAGCTCCCTCAACCTGCTGCCCACACTCTGCTGGATGCCCCCAGGCTGCCGTTGGCTTCTTGCCCACGAGCCCACGTTGCTGCTCATGGTCAGTTGCTGATCCCCCAGCAGTGCCAGGTCCCTCTCCTGGAGCTGCTCTCCAGCAGCTCACCCCCAGCCTGTGCTGGGCCAGGGGGTTGTTCCTCCCCAGCTGCAGGACTCTGCCTTTGCCCTGCTTGAAGCTCAGCAGCTTCCCCTGTGCCCAACTCTCAGCCTGCCCAGCTCTCACTGCCTGGCAGCTCAGCCTCTTGGGCATCAGCCAGTGCTCCCAGTTTGGTGCCAGCAGGGAACTTGCTGAGGGTCCCTCTGTCCCCTCACCCAGTTGCTTGATTAAGATGCTGAATATGACTGGTTCAAGAACTCCACTGGCCATAGGCTTCCAACTAGACTCCTAGAACAGAAGAATCAGTCAGTGCTCCCAGTTTGGTGCCATCTCTTTGTGTTTGAGAGCAAATACAAACAGCTCCCTAGAAATAAGGTCCTGGCAGCTCCCACCTAGATCAGGTCATACAGCTGGGACCTTCTTCTGCAGGAGGGTTGGACTGGATGAGCTCTAAAAGTCCCTTCCAACCCCTCCCATTCTATGATTCTACCAGACTCCATCATCCCCCAGGTCTGAAATCTGTGCATGTCAACTGCTTCTTTCTCTCTTGCTTTTGTTAACTCATCAACAAATGAGTGCAGCAGGTTCGTTCTTCTCTTTTCTTCTTTTTCTTTTAAAATCTTTCAAGTGAAGAAAAACAATTGGCAAAGAACCTGTTTCTTTTTTTTCCCCCACCAGCTTGTATGGTTTCATTTCAGTTCCTTAAGTGCTGTTTCTCTTGGATTAAAGGGCTTTATCAAAGAAATGACAGCAACATAACCCCTCTTTATACTGAGAGCATTACACTTCAAATTACAGAAATGCATTCCCTAGGGGGAGGTCTCAAAGAGGTAGAAAAAACCCCAGAAATAGGAAACACCAAATAACAGCCCTTTAGGAACATCCCCATTGCTTGTCCTCACACTTTGATGACAGCCCCTTGTCTCCATCTGTAATGGATGAAGATGGTTCTTCCACTGAGATCTTCAGCCTCAGTCAGCCATGAAGGTGTTGGATCCTTCCTCAGAGCCTAAGCTTTTGTTTTGGAGCAGGGAAGGGAAGGCAAGATGGTAGAAATGGGTGATGTTTAGTTGAGGAGACAGCAATGAGTGATGGAATCCAGCCCAGCGATTGCTCTGATCCTCCACGGCTGAGATTTGCTCTCTTCACAGCAACGAACTGAGTCGACTGATGGATGGGTTTGGGTCAAAGATCAGCTTATTTCTCCCCAGCAAAGTCATGTTGACAGAGGAGAGCGCTTCATGCCACGTGGCTTCTCCCCATTGTTGTTGCAAAGGTGGAGATTCAGCCTTACCAAAGCCCATTAATTGCTTTTGCTCCCTTTCCACTCAACATCTCAGCTGGGTCAAAAAAGGCTGGCTGGGAGAACCTGTAGGTGGAGGGGGGAAAGTGGCTCACAGGGGAAAACCCCTTGCTTTGCATTGGTGGAGAAAGCACTTGGTAGCTATTCCATTATCTCTGCATGATTTTTATCACCCGGCTTACAACTCTCAGGTCTCTTATTCCCTGCGTGTTGAGCAGGTGTCTTCACAAGCAGGGGAGGGGGTTAAGTACTCTTTCAGAGTGAATTAAAATGGCAAACCCAGGTGACCTGATCAAAATTCATTATCTTCAGGAGATAGGCTGTTTTATTGTTAGGAAATTAACTGCTCCTGTGCTAATTTCCCCCCCCCCCCACCTCTACCCCTTGAAGAACTGCAAGAGCTTTTCCAAGTGAGCCTGAAGAACAGATCATAACTCATTCCATTAACCAATTTCATGTTTTCTGATGTGAGAAAAGGGCAGGTTTAGTCTCTTTTCCAAAACCTGAAGCTTGTTTGTGCTGCAGTGGCATTGTATTGGCCAACAGCCATGATTTTTCTCACAGCCAACTCAATTCTCCTCCCTTTTCAGGCACATGCTGGCCTTTAATAGTTGTCTCTGCCCACAATGACACTTCCACCTGCACAAAGGGGCTTTGCAGGAGCAGAAAGTGATCAACAGAGTTCTAAGGGCGAACTCTGGCACAGAGAGGGTGTGAAGGTTCCTTCTCAGGAGGTTTCCAAACCCATCTGGACATGTTTCTGTGTCCCCTGAGCGAAGGGAACCTGCTTGAGCAGAGGGATTAGGCTGGATGAGCTCTGCAGGGCCCTTCCAACCCCCCATTCTATGATCTCGTGAAGAGCAGAGTGACCCCAGCAAGCAAGCAGAGGGAAAACACAAAGAGAACAAAGGTCAGCCAAGAATTAAAGACCACCTGACCCTATTTTAGACAACCCAAGAGCTTCACCAAGAAATCCCCTTAAAAAGCAGGAATGGGGGTTTCTTTTCTTTGAGGTGTTTGTCACTGTTTTTGTCCCCAGACAACTCTTGCAGGCAAGAGAAGTTACAGACAGCCCTCCATGCTTCACCAAGCATGCTTCCACCCAAAATGACTAAGCACCCTCCTCCTTCTCCACTGACCTTGGTTTCTGTGGAGATGTTTCACATTCTCCCTCCCTGTTGCTGCTGCAGCTCAGCAACTGCCCAACAACTTCTTCCCCTTCTCCAGTGTGTTACTCACTGAGGTGTCCCCTCCAGCACTAACTGGCCAAGCCTGGGGCAGGTGCAGGGTCCAGCTTAGAACTGACTGTCTCTGACCCTGTGAGCTACAGGGGAAGCTTCTGGCAACTCTTTTTGTTTAAAGAAGCCACCCCTGTAGCCCCCCTGCTACCCAAAAACCTGGCCCAAGCCAAAACCACTACAGGATGGGTTTGGGGTGTCCAGGGATGGATCTGGAGCTTGTTTTGACCTCCTGCCCAAAGCTGTACTCTGGACTGGTAGTTTTCCTCACCCACCTCATTGCAACATTGCCAGTGAAGGAGAAAATGTGCCTGTAAAGGCAGCTCTGGGGGGGGATTTGAGGAGCTTTGCATCCTGACTCGAGTCCCTTTATGGAAGAGATTAGAGAGCAGCCAAAGTCTCACCCTTGCTCCGGTGGAGTTCAAATGGGCTGAGTGAGAAGGGAGGGCAGGAGGCTCTATGGATCTCTTGTGACACTCAAACCCATTGAAAAGCTCTTTTTCTTTCTTTTGCCATGACCCATTTAGATCCTCACACAGCTTCATTCCCCTCTCCCATCTGTCACACCTTTAAAACCGAACCGGTTGCGTCTCGTCTCCTTCCACAGTGTTTCCAAGGCAGCCCCAAGTAACTCCTCTCCCTTCCACTTCTCAAAACCCCCTCCCAGGCTGCCACTCTCCCCAACACTGAAAAAAAACCAGCTGAAGTCAGGTGTTTAACAGAGCCTTGGCTTGACCTTGAGCATCCCTGAGGAGAGCTCAGCCTCCTCCACCTCCGTGCATCTCTCCCCAATCAAATACTCCAGCTCAAGGATCTGTGTGGACCCCAAGCTGTTTGCATCTCCAAGTAACCCCCTTACACTACAGCTCTCCTCTACAGCTAATTGTCATGACCTTGGGTGTAACTCCTTTTGTTTTTTCCCCCTAGCCCTTGACTGGTCTCAGCTCTGAAGATGAATGAAGTCATTTAGGTAGCAATCAGCTCGCCTGGTTTAGTCAAAAATGCATCCATCCCTCTTCAAGCCTATTAAAGGGCTGGGATAAAGTTTCCAGCTAATGCAAGCTGCAAATCCACCACCACTCTGGAGGTGTCAAGCACCTAAACCATTCCTGTTATTCACTAATGAAACAATTCCTTAGGAGGGGGGAAGAAATGAAGGGAAGGTGCCAACAGCAGCAGCCATTCTGAGCTCCAATTAAGTGGGTTTCATCGCTTGCCTGTGTTTGTCTCCAGCTCTGACTTGCCCTGTTAAGGTCAGGAGCAGGCTGGGGAGGAGTTATGCATCACACCAGGAGTTTCAGCATCATCCAGGCTCTCCAGGACTACCATGACCCAGAGAATGTTGTGTTATCAAGCCTTGGTTTGGAGAGGGGAGAGCTCCCCTGATGAATGCCCTACTCCCCCTTCCTGATGCTTTTAGGGCAGGCAAAGATGAATAAAATAGCTCAGGTTTCATCCTAAAAGAAAGCTCCCCAAGACCTGGAGATGAGAAAGCTCCTGTGCTGATCACGTGTGATTTCACAGCCAGGACATGATGCTCAGCCTACGTGTGCAATGATTGCCTTGGGTCTCTGCTGGGTAGATTCCCCTTCAAGGAAACAGCTCTGCTGCTCCTTCCCTCAACCAAAACCCCCTTTTTCCATCAGGATAAATCTCCTGAGGGTCTTCTCATGTAATGAAAAGCCTGTCCTGAGGTGCACAGTTGGGTAATGAAAGTCCCTCAAGGCTTTTTTTGTGTGCTAAAGTGCTGGCTCCAGCAGCTACAGAGGGTTGCAACCCAAACTCCTCTTTTTCTTATTCAACCCATTCCCTCACACTTTCACAGCTTGTCACAGGGACACATCAACAGCACAGCAAAGCTGAAACCCCTTCCCTTGGCATTAGGATGAGCTGTTGATATAGTCAAGATGGACACTGGTTTGCAGGTGCCAACCAGCCTTGTAATCCACAGACACATGCACGAGCAAACACTTCACCTGAATGTTTGAACCTGAGCTGGGGCCAAAACTCACTCTAAGGTGGTTCAGCAACTCATTTTGAAGATGCTCAGCTTTACTTCTTCTCCAGCTGGGCAAGCTCGAAATGATACCAGAGGGGAAGGGAAGTTGCTCGGGGTTGTAAGATGCTTTACTTCATTAGCTTTGGCCTTTGAATGGGCTGAAACCAAGGTGGCATTTCCCTCTGCAAAAGTCAGCCCAGCAGAACAAAAGAAACCTAAACTGATTAAAAAACAGTCAGCTGTTTTCTACCAAGAACAAAACCCATCAGCGCTCTCTCTCTCCCCCTCCCTCCCCAAAAGCCAATCGTGTTGCTCCCTGAGCCTGCTGCCGTGGAGGGAATTCGTTTCCCTTCCTGCCCAGCTGCAGATGCAACTCGACTGCTTTAATAAGCTCTAACTTGCCTTTTCCATTTGGAAGTAATGAGATATAATCTGTTTAATTCTAGTCTTTTAGAGGCCTTTTCTGAGGGGTTTGGGGGTGTGTTTTCTTCTTC
>WBNH01000279.1:21704-48198 GCA_013401255.1 Urocolius indicus | reverse complement strand
CCCCCCCCCCCCCCCCTTCCCCCATTCTCTTTAAAGGAAAAGCATGGTGAAGGGAAAGATTTTCTCATCACTGGCTGTAATTACAAAGCAGAGTAAATTGCCATCAACTTTTCCTTTAAACTTTCTCCTCTTTTTTTTTTTCCCTGGGTCCAAATTGCTTTAAATATAATGAAGGATAATTAAACATCCACGAAGCAGCTGCAGCCTGGAGTGGCTGCTGGAGGTTAGGCTGGGGAAGAGAGATGGGAAGAAAGGAGGTAAAAGGCGTGAATGGGGCCTTTCTGTGTGAGGATAGGTGGAAAGAATCAGCTGGAGGTGACCACCAGCAGCATCGAGGCAAAGTGAGTTGGATTGGTTTTTGTTGAAGGGCATCAGTTTGTTGGGTTGGGAATCACAGAATCAGAAGGGATTGGGAGGGAGCTGGAAAGCTCATCCAGTTGCAACCCCCCTGCCAGAGCAGCAGCACCTAGAGCAGGGCACACAGGAACTCATCCAGCTGGGGTGGGATGTCTCCAGAGAAGGAGCCTCCACAGCCCATCTGGGCAGCCCCTGCCAGGGCTCCCTCACCCAGAATCTCTAAACTACTCAGAATTTGCCTCATTTCTTGTATGAAGGAAGCTGTTGAAAAAAAGCAAGAAGGCTGTAGTAGAAATCATCCTGANGGCTCCTTCCTTGCAGGGCTTCAAAGCCCACCTGGACACATTCCTGTGTGACCTGATCTAGGTGGGAGCTGCTTCTGCAGGGGGGTTGGACTGGATGAGCTCTAAAGGTCCCTTCCAACCCCTCCCATTCTGTGATTCTATGAAATTCTGCTTTTCAGCTGTGAGTCCTATAGCAAGAAAGGACTGAAAGTTCCCAGCCATCAAGTTTTTGCTCAGAAACTACCAACACAGACTCATCTTGATGTACTCTGACTACAAGCCCTTTTTGGTCAAAGCTTAACCCTTGTTTTTCTGGGGCTCAAAGGACACACACTTGTCACAGAAACAAGCTGAGACTGGCCCCTAGCCCTGCCTGCAGAAGAAAGTGATCCCTCTCCTCTGTGTGTGCCCTAAAACACTGAAGCTCAGGTGCTTCCACAGTGATTGTGACATTCATTTAATCTGTGTGGCTATAATTAGATGGATTTTGTATGGGGAAGAGCAGCAAATTGCACTGGGGGGGGTTGAAGTGATCACATTATTTCATTTGCACTGCTGATTTCTATCTTTGAGGGTTGGGGTTTGTTTTTTGATGCAGGTGAGGAAATAGAAAGGAAGGTGCACGCAGCAAACTTGATGTGAATCATTCTGTTAATTGGAGATTAATTATTCAGGGTGACAGACATACCTGGGACTGAGCTGGAGAGCAAGTAAACAACCTCCCCCCTCTTCCAACCTCTGCACAAGCTGCCTTGCAAACTTCTCCTTTAGAATCACCTGTAAACAAGACAATCTGGAGCACTGAAACTTCCAACCTCTCTCTAACTGTGGCTTTGCTTCCAAATTGGGATGAGAAAGGAGGAGGTTTGCAGAGCTACACAATGCTTCCATGCTATAGAATGTGTCTGAATATCAACTGGCATCACTCTATCTCAGTTCATCTCCCCCAACTCTATCCCACTGTTCCTAGAACAGCTGAAGGTTGCTGAAATTCCTCTCTTATGTGATGGGATTGGACTAGAATAAGTAAGTTGAAGCCAGCTTTCACTCCCCAAGTACCCAAATGGCCTCATTGCTGGAAATCTCTACCAAACTCCACTTAAAGATGGGGGAAAAAAAATCACCCTTTCAAGGGCTTCAGGCACGTCCTCAGGTCAAGTGATGGGTTTTGGCTGTTTGGTCAGAACCAGAGACCTTCACCCTAGAGAAAAACAATCCCTTAAATAGCTGAGGAAAGAAGTTGAGGCAGCTGGTGTTTCTCTTTGTGTTTCTTGACCCTCCCTTGTGTTCTTGAAGCATGAACCTGAACACTCTGCACCTTAAAAACCATTTTAAAAGTCAAAGGGACCTCGTCAGGGAAAGTGGAACATGCTGTGAAACACCCTCAGAAAACTATGAAGGAGCTCAGTTCATGAAGTTCAACAAGGACAAGAGCAAGGTCCTGCACATGAGTCAGGGTAATCTCTAGCACAAACACAGGCTGAGCGATGAGTAGGTTGAAAGCAGCCCTTGAGGAGATGGACTTGGGGCTGTTGGTTGATGAAACAACTGAATGTGAGCCAGCAATGTGCCCTCACACCAGAAAGCCAACTGTATCCAGGCTGGGAGAGTTAGGTTGTTCAATCTAGAGAAGAGTAGGCTCCAGGGAGACCTTGGAGCAGCCTCCAGTCCCTAAAGAGCTGACAGGAAAGCTGGAGAAGGACTATATATGAGGTTTTAGAGTGACAGGACAAGGAGTTGTGGCTCCAAATTAAAAGAGAGGAGGTTTAGACTAGGTGTAAGGAAGAAATGCTTTATAATGGGGGTGGTGAGGCACTGGAAGAGGCTGCCCAGAGAGGCTGTGGCTGCCCCAGCCCTGGAAGTGCTCAAGGGCAGGTTGGATGGACTAGTGGAAAGTATCCCTGCCCATAGCAGGGGGTTGGAATGAGATGAGCTTTAAGGTCCCTTCCAACACAAACCATTCTGTGAGTCGATGAGTCTCTTTTTGTCTCCCAAAGCTCTTCTCACAGCTCATTCCTGTCACCTCTTGCAAATCCCCTCGTCAAGGGTCCTCAGTGTAGGGCTAGTCCAAGCAGACAGCATGAACAATTCAGCTGTGTTTGAGGGAGAAGCAATGGGAAGGATCAAACCCCATCCTCTTCATCCTTCCTCGTGGCTGGATGCAACCCTCATCTCTTTGCCTTGCCCCTGATTCGACGGCGCCCTTGATGTCACCTTAAGGAAGGACACGTAACCCCAGGAGGAGCTGAAGCATTTGCACGTGCTTGGGTTGGTTCTTTTCATGAACACAAGGGCTTCAGACAGAGTTTAGGTGGATTCTCTATCCCCCTGTGCCCTTAAGAAATGATTTGTGTTGTCTGGGGAGCAAGCTGTGCTGCACGCTCGCTGCATCAGGGGCAGGAGCATTTGTTCCTTTGTTGGGGGGCACTCAGATGAAAATCAGGCAGGAAACATTAAGGGATGGAGAAATCCACAGAGATGTGAAGTGAGGGGGGTGTTTTTTACATGTTTTGTACTTTTTCAAGCTTCCTTTTCCCAGTAAAAGCCCATGAAATGGTGACATTTTTAACCATTTTCAAGCCATTTTTGCTCGTTGCTGTGAACTTCCCCAAGTCTCATCTTCAGAGGCACCAAAGCCCAGAAGGGCCAGAAGATGGGAGTTTAATGAGACAAGTTTTAAAGGTCACCCTGTGTAATAAATCTGTGCCTTTTAATGTTTAAATTTTTCAGGCATTGAAACCTTTAGGCTCTTGGGATTTGCTCCAACTAGATCCAACTGGATCCATCAAGCTTAGAAAGCTTTTTGCCTCCAGGAGTATCTGATTTCATATGCTTGAGATGAAGAGGGTCTCTTCATCCAAGTCCATTCATCTGTCATAACCCAAGTACCTTTAAATCCTTTCAATCACCCTGGGATGCTGGATAAGGTATGGGGGAAATCCTCACCTAAGTCTAAGCTTGTGGAGCTTTATCCTCCCCGCTATCATTACAAGGCTTGCAATGGGATTTGGTCAATAAGAGAGAGGTGATGCCTCTCCTAAAACTGTACAACAAACCTCTCCCCTAAGCTTGGTCAAGCTCTCCCAGCTAAAATGTAGAGGAAAAGAGAGAGGAGAAGGAGGAGGTCAGGTCTTTAGTGCAAGCCTTTAGGAAATCTGCTTGCTTGGCAGCTCAGAAGTGCAAGTTGAGGTTTACATTAAGGTGTTTTTTGAGGGGAGTTTGCTTGAATATCTCTAAATTAGACTCCAGGAAGATTTTGGGATGTCACCAGCTGAGCTTTGCCCTGAGTGTAGATTCTTCCTCTACCATAATGTCAATGCTGATGGTGTTAACACCCAGTTGCTTTCCCAAGCATTGGGATGTCCCCAGCTGAGCTCTGCCCTGTGTAGATTCTTCCTCTACCATAATGTCAATGCTGATGGTGTTAACACCCAGTTGCTTTCCCAAGCATTGGGATGTCCCCAGCTGAGCTCTGCCCTGAGTGTGGATTCTTCCTGTACCACAATATTGATGTTCATGGTGTTAACATCCAGCTGCTTTCACAAGCATTGGGGTGTCCCCACTCTGCCCTGAGTGTGGATTTTTCCTCTAACATGATGTCAATGCTGATGGTGATGGTGTTAACACCTAGTTGTTCTCCCAAGCATTGAGAGGGTCCCCAGCTGAGCTCTGCCCTAAGTGTGGATTCTTCCTCTACCACAATGCCAATGCTGATGGTGTTAACACCCAGCTGCTTTCCCAAGCATCAGGGGATGCTGTCTCTTGGAGGAAGCTGATGCACTAACACACACACACTCTCTGAATTGCTCAGCTGACTGGCAGTTTTCCTTATTGATATTGCAATAAAAGACCAAAAAAAACCCCACCAGATATTATTCAGTTGAATCATTGCCTCATCAGCAGATGCAAGCCCAGAGGAAAGAGGGGATGGTCAGATGGCAGATTTCAGATGGGGTTGCAAATCACAGCTTCCAGGAACTCTGTTTTGTTCAAGCCAATTGGGAAAAAAAAAGAAGATAAAATAATTAAAGAGACAATTTTCTGTCTCAAGCTCAAGATGCAGATTTCCAGGGGTTCCTCAGGGCCTAAAAACCTCAGAGGTTTTCAGACTCACACCTTCAATAGCCATAGGATCCTAGAAGCATAGACTGGGAGGGGTTGGAAGGGACCTTTAGAGCTCATCCAGTCCAACCCCCCTTGCAGAAGCAGCTCCCACCTAGATTAGGTCACACAGGAACGTGTCCAGGTGGGTCTTGAAGAGCTCCAAGGAAGGAGCCTCCACACCCTCCCTGGGCAGCCTGGGCCAGGGCTCCTTCACCCTCACAACAAAACAGTTTTCCCCTTATGTTTTAAATGGCTATTTTTAAATAAAGAAATGAACCTCGGTGTGTCCATGGAGTTGGACAGAAATGCTGGGGTGTTTCATAGGCTTCTGAAGTAGCAATGTTTACAGGAGAGAGGCAAGAAGAAAGACACCCAGGAGGTCAAGAGGCTGGTAGGAAAGACTCTTTTTGCTTTCCATCTTCTAAAAAGCTCCTGTGTATACAAAGAAATTGGCCCTGCTCTTGATTATTCCATCTCAGGCACATTATACAAGGGCTCTGGACGCATTACAGCAGCTTTATAGGAATGCTCTTTGTGATGGATGCATGTTTTTACTTGTTCCCAGGATCTGGTCCCCAAACTAACCATGAATTCCATTAGGGAGAGCCAGCTGGGAAATGAAGCCTTTCAAGATTTAAAGCTTTAAATACCATTTCCTTTTGCTTTTTGAAGCATTCCATTTGATTTCAGCAGGAAGGAGCAACCCTAAGCCCTGGCTGGCCCTGGCCCTCATTGTCTATGTTTGGAGGTAGGACCTTAACACTTCTTGTTCATCTCCTCCAGCTCCAGGCTCCCGTTTTTTTTTTCACATTGCTTTTTGTGTCATTAAGGCAACCTGGAACACTATGGGTGCTAAAACAGGCTGGTGCTTACACCCAGGCAACCTCGAAACACCTCCAGCTGCTGCCTCAAAAGGCACCAAATAGCTGCTTGCAAGGGGGATGTTGTCTCCTCCCTGTCTTCATACAGGTTTGGGTTGACCCAGGGATGAGAGATGGCTTTGTGGTCAAAATATATGATAACAGAGGATTAAAACCAACAGCTTGAAGAACGTTGTGAGTAAGGGAGGAAGCAATATGCAGCCTTACCTCCAGTGGAACTGGAAGGTGTGAAGTGGTGGCTCTTTCCTTTGGTGGAGGAAAGCAGCTCTGAAGGAGCCTTGGGAGAAATTTCCCAAGTGGGTTAGAGCACAGTTGAGTGGGTAGTCATCCCAACCTCTTCCTGGCTGGAGTCCTTCAGGGAAAAGAAAGGACAACACAATTAACTTCAGAGGTTTTCTTTCTACTTAGTCCCATTTCTGAGGCATTTTGACCTTTCCCTACCTGGTGGTTGCTCCTCAGATGGGGAATCCATCCACTCCCTTGCTGTCAATGGAAAGGTGCTCCCATGGAGTGAAGGATTTCGGCAGGGAGGTCTGTGGCTCTGCCAAAGGAGTGCTGATACCTGATGAAGCTCACATGCTTTCTTCCAAGCTTGGTTGGCACCAAAGGAGAAGGATGGGGTGATTACACTGCACCCTGCTAAAATAAAAGGGCATGAGGCTGATCTCTTGAAGTCATGACCCCAAAATAAGCTGCTCTTGGTGTCTGGAGCTGCAGCAACCCTGGGGGCATCTGGTTTTGCTGTTGAGCTGCTGCATGATCCTCCTCAAGCTCAAATCCTTCTCATGCATATTAAAGCACCGTGGGTTATTTTCTTCTCCACCTTTCTGGATTCTTTCCTGCACAAAGGAGTAAATTATGCTTAAAAAATCTACTTGAGCCTCTCCAATTGACATGCAGCGTGCCCTGGGGTTGCTCCCAGAGGAAGTTTGCTGAGCCTGTTGTGTTTGGCACTGGGACAGCTGTGGCTGCGTCAGGTGATTTATGCAATGAGCAATCTGGGTTTGAGCTTCAAGCTTAGGGATAAAGAGTTAGGCTGGAGGGAGAAAGCACCAAAGAAAAAAGGGATGCTTTTACTTTTTTTACCCAAGGAAAGCACTGAAAATCAGCTGGAGCCAGGATGCCTTTCAAGCCTAGGCACTTAGTTAAATTAAGATGGGCAAGAATAAGCTGCCTAACTTTCAAACCCTGCATTAGCCCAATCTCCTATTCATGAAAGCATTATGTTGAATTAATGTTGTTATAGCATTATAGCCTCCTAAGAGGCTTGGAGATGTCACCTCCAAGTGAGATGCTATTATTGGTAGCCCTCTTGGGACGGTGAATACACTTCCAAGGGCTAGTCCTGATCATCTCATCAATGAGTAACCTACAGAAGTTAAAGAAACAGTGTGGGTTGGGGTTTCTCTCCCCCTTTTTTTCTTGTCTTTCAGGCCTAACTTTTCAAGTCAATGAAAGGCAAGGGGGGAAAAAAAAAACCTTCTGCTCCAGTATTACCTTTGTATTCTTCTATTTCACTCCCATTTCAGTTTCGGAGGCATCCAAAAATGACCCCTCAATTTAATCCAGTTTCCTCTTCACTGTCTCAGGTTGCTTTTGTTCCAGCTTGAGGATGCTCACTGAAGCAGATGGGTCACAGAATCACAGAATGGAAGGTACCTTTAGAGCTCATCCAGTCCAACCCCCCTGCAGAAGCAGCTCCCACCTAGATCAGGTCACACAGGAACGTGTCCAGACGGGTCTTGAAGAGCTCCAAGGAAAGAGCCTCCACATTCTCTCTTGGCAGAAGAAGACACCAGTGTGGAGCTGGTGGACACTTCCAGGGTATCCTGATGCCTGATCACAGCATTTGCAGCTAAACATGCTGCTAACAACACACTAGACCAGAGTATCTCACTTGAAAAGGAGCTACAATGATCACCTAAGACCAGCTGACTAGCACAAGGGCAGGAGGATGTCATGCAGGTAGGATCAGTGAGGCAATTCTTTACTCATCCTCTATTGCCCCAAGGATCCCTCTGCCCCAGGGAGGTGCAGGTCCTTCTGCATCCTCTTGTCTCAGGGAGGTGCAGGTCCTTCTGCATCCTCCTGCCTTAGGAAGGGGCTTTTATGGGCCAGTCTCCTGGGTAAGAGTTTGGTTTGGCTCTTCAGGCTCACCCCAAGGATCCCATTGCAGCTCTCCCTCACCTGTCACACCTTGTTGCCTGCCTCATTTAAATGAAGTTCAAAACTGAAACCAGACAAATGAAATTGAGAATCTCAGGAGTTGAGTCTTGTTATTTGTCCAAATGCAAATAGCTGTGACACTGGCTTCTCCATCTCTTTCTGGGGAGCAGCCACAGGATCCACAACACTGGCAGGGGCTGTGGAGGCTCCTTCTCTGGAGACATCCCAACCCAGCTGGATGAGTCCCTGTGTGTCCTGCTCTAGGTGCTGCTGCTCTGGCAGGGGGGTTGCACTGGGTGAGCTTCCCAGCTCCCTCCCAACCCTTCAGATTCTGTGATTCTGTGATTCCCAACCCAACAAACTGATGCACTTCAATAAACAGGAATCAATCCAACCCACTTTGCCTTGTTGCTGGTGGTGGCCACCTCCAGCTGATTCTTTCCACCTATCCTAACACAAAAAGCTCCTTCCATGCCTTCACCTCTTTCCTCCCATCTCTCTTCCCCAGCCTAGCCTCCAGTGATGGGATGGAGAACCTAAATTTGGAGGGGAGCTCCAGCTTNACACTTCCAGGGTATCCTGATGCCTGATCACAGCATTTGCAGCTAAACATGCTGCTAACAACACACTAGACCAGAGTATCTCACTTGAAAAGGAGCTACAATGATCACCTAAGACCAGCTGACTAGCACAAGGGCAGGAGGATGTCATGCAGGTAGGATCAGTGAGGCAATTCTTTACTGTACTCATCCTCTATTGCCCCAAGGATCCCTCTGCCCCAGGGAGGTGCAGGTCCTTCTGCATCCTCTTGTCTCAGGGAGGTGCAGGTCCTTCTGCATCCTCCTGCCTCAGGAAGGGGCTTTTATGGGCCAATCTCCTGGGTAAGAGTTTGGTTTGGCTCTTCAGGCTCACCCCAAGGATCCCATTGCAGCTCTCCCTCCCCTGTCACACCTTGTTGCCTGCCTCATTTAAATGAAGTTCAAAACTGAAACCAGACAAATGAAATTGAGAATCTCAGGAGTTGAGTCTTGTTATTTGTCCAAATGCAAATAGCTGTGACACTGGCTTCTCCATCTCTTTCTGGGGAGCAGCCACAGGATCCACAACACTGGCAGGGGCTGTGGAGGCTCCTTCTCTGGAGCCATCCCAACCCAGCTGGATGAGTCCCTGTGTGCCCTGCTCTAGGTGCTGCTGCTCTGGCAGGGGGGTTGCACTGGGTGAGCTTCCCAGCTCCCTCCCAACCCTTCAGATTCTGTGATTCTGTGATTCCCAACCCAACAAACTGATGCACTTCAATAAACAGGAATCAATCCAACCCACTTTGCCTTGTTGCTGGTGGTGGCCACCTCCAGCTGATTCTTTCCACCTATCCTAACACAAAAAGCTCCTTCCATGCCTTCACCTCTTTCCTCCCATCTCTCTTCCCCAGCCTAGCCTCCAGTGATGGGATGGAGAACCTAAATTTGGAGGGGAGCTCCAGCTTAATGCAGACCCACTCAAACATACTGAAAGATATAGGGGTGACCCAACTCTTCTCCAGCAGCATTTCTGGCTCACAATGCCTCCACACAGGATGCTCAAGCAGAAAGGGAAGGGAAAGGAGGAGGATCGTTTCTTTCAAGCTCAATGTTGCAGGTGATTAGTGCACAATATACCCCAAGGCAGCTTTAGAATTTAACATGGAGGTGCTAGTGAGGATTTATGAGAGCTCATGGACAATAACAGCTTTCCAGAGAGGCTTTGATTAAACATTATGGATCCCCATTATGCAAATGTATTGCCTGGTTAATATGACTCCAAAAGAACACAGTGGCACTTGAAAAAAAAGCATTTCAAAGAAGAAGAGAGAGAGAGAGAGAGAGAAGGGGATAAAAGAGCCAAAACTTATGTTTCAGGATGGCTCAAGCCTAAGAAGAAACCACAGTATGTTAGAGATGAGACAGGGAATGATGAGGGAGGGCCATGAGTTTAAGCAGCATCCTCTAAAGGGCAACCCAAGTCCCAATGTGGATGTTTGACATTGAAGTTGATGCTGGCACTTAAACCAGTTGCAAACATCATGGGATTCTGTGAATCTGGCCTCTTACCTGGTGTAATCATCACAGTACAAGTTGGGAGTTCAATGCATTTGCCAGAATCTCTACTCCCAAAAATCTTTGAGGGTGTGTGTGTCACAGTGTTTGTTTTTCTCCCTTTGACACTATTTTGGGGTGTCATTTGTCAAAGTCTCCTGTGAAATCCCATGATTTATGGCAGGAGGATGAGTGTGTGGCCTTCATTCAACTGAGACACATTTGCCTGTTGTTTCCTCAAGCTGTGATTATCACAAAGGACACCCTCAGTTTACTCTGGGAACCAAGGTTGGTGAGGAGTAGAGATTCCCACCACCAACTTCTTGCTTCCATTAGAATGAACCAATGTTTCTTCAGCTGGTTCAGATCCCAGCTGGCTGTTTGTGATGTTTTAGTCAAGGACCACGAGCCAGGAACTTATGTAGGCAAAAGGCTTCAAGTTCGGAGAGGTTTCAGAGCATCACCTCTCCCCCTTTTTGCTTGGAGCAGCAAAGGCCTAAGAGAACACTTCCCTGGCATAAGTTTTTCTCAGCAAGCAGAGACCTTTCTCCTCCCTCACAGCCTCCACCAAGCCCTTCCCTTTTAAACTAGATACACTTTAAAAGGTGGAACCCAGATCATAACTGTTGCTTGTACATCATTCAGTGCTGCCTCCTTTTATTTCTCTGGGGGATGCTTAAGCTGGCTGCTGCCTGCACTTGTTGCTGGCAAGAGGGCAAATTGGCAATGCATTACATTCCTAATAGGAATAGAACCAGAGCACATCTAACCAGGCTTGTTTAGAAGAGGGTGGAGGATGGTGAGTAAAACCAGACCCAATGGGTAAAATCATTAGACATAGGCACATGGTCATCACAGAGGTAGGTGATGGTGCTTGGGAGGAGAGAAATCATAGAATCACAGCATGGTGGGGGTTGGAAGGGACCTTTAGAGCTCATCCAGTCCAACTCCCTGCAGCAGCAGCTCCCACCTAGGGCAGGTCACACAGGAACGTGTCCAGGGGAGTCTTGAAGAGCTCCAGGGAAGGAGCCTCCACACCCTCCCTGGGCAGCCTGGGCCAGGGTACCTTNTGCTGCCCACACTCTGCTGGATACCCCCAGGCTGCCGTTGGCTTCTTGCCCACGAGCCCACGTTGCTGGTTCATGGTCAGTTTATTACCAACCAGAACTGGTCCATCTCCTCCTCACCACCCACCCAACCTGAGGGCTGAGATGCCCCAGTGTCCTGCCACATCTCTGCGGCTGCTGGTAGAGTGAAATTGCTCCTGAGATGGGTTTATTTTTGCCTTGTGATACCTCGTGTCTGTAGCAGCTTTTTCATTCCCCCCCTCTCATATCCAATAATCTCCAAAGCACTTTACAAGCCATAATTAATTAAGCTGCCAAGACTCTTTGTTCAATTGCAGATTATTAATAAATGATGCTTTATTATTTGTAAATACATGCCACATCAGTTTTTTTCCTCCCCCTTTCTCCCTTCCTCTCCTTCTATTACCCTGAACAGTCACTTAGCCCACATTAGCACAGTTTAATGCCAATTTGGCAAGCCTGCTCTTTAACCCTTACAAGGCTGTTTGCCTGCCAGGGGATGTTGAAGGGATGGAGGAGGATGAAGGGATGCAAATAGAGTCTCTTTGTCTTACCCAGCTCCTTGCTGATGGATTAGATATAACCATATTGCACCCTCTTTAACTAAAAGGAGAATTATTTATGCCTTCATCCACATCCAGACAGAATTAGGTGCATTATTTCCCCCCTTTCCCTTCACCTTCCTCCTAACCCTTATATAATACCTACTCTGGGAGCTTGTGCCCATTTCATTTTGCCTCTTTAACCCAATGGAGAGACCCAAATCCTCTTGACCTCAGCAGCCACCAAACTCAGGCTTGAAGCAAGCCAAACCTCCCCTCTACACCCCACTATATTTCCCCCCTGAGAGAGGCAGGATTTCATTTCCCTCGGGGCAAGAGGCTCTCAGTAGAAGAAGCTGAAAGGACTTAAGATAAATGAAGCCATGGAGTTGGTTTCTCCAAAGCACCATGTCCCCTTGGCATGAGAAAAGCCAGCCAGGGATGTACTTAAGGGCATTGAAAGAGGAAAATAGAGAGAGCAAGGCTCATTCCCAGCTCCTGTAGTAAATAGAGGTGGGAAGGACACTGTTAATAGGCTGTAATCTCTCCTGAGAGGTGCTTGGAAGAAAGGAGAGAGGAGGGGAAAAAGCAGCCCAGAGAAGCTTAATGCAGTGAGCTGACTTCCTACAAGGCTCGTGGCATCCTTCCTATTATCAGGTTTTTAATGTGGAATGGAGGGGTTAAACTGCTGCTGGCTGAACTCAGCTGCCCTGGCAGACCTGCAGCATCTCCACTGACATTAAACTGGCCCATTCCTACTTCTTTATTCTTCGTGCTCCACTATCTCCTGCTAAAGTCTTGGATGTGGATGGAAAGGGCATCTATCTGCTCCTCATCTACCAGTGAAACCCCCCCAAAATCCCTCCAGACACATTAATGTGAGATGCAAGGTGGCAGAATGAGCCCCAGGGGCTGCTCTGCCTCTTCCAGGTAAATCTAAGTCAGGTTGGAACCCTGTTTTGCTTTAAAAACCCACCCTGTGCCACCTCTTGGCATCAGGCAAAGCAAGAAGACAAATCTCCCCAGGAGATCTCTCCCAAGCTATAGAATGTGATTGAAGCTGTTTACTCTTGGCCAAGCATCTTCAGCTCTCTTGGAGGGCGGAGAAGACCTTTATCTCCTTCCAAATCAAACCTGCACCCCTCAGGTCTGTCAGCAAGATGCTCCTGAGGTTGGTTTTACTCTTGGTTGAGCCAAAACAGGGTGTTTGGGAAGGATGCTGAGGGAAGTGCTGCTTGTCAAGTGCTATACAATGAGAGTATAGCTGTTCAATCTTGACCAAGCATCTTGAGCTCCTTTGGAGGGCAGAGAAGACCTTTCTCTCCTTCCAAATCAAACCTGCACCCCTCAGAGTTGCAAGGAAGATGCTTCTGAGTTTGTTTTTCCCTTTGAGCCAGAACAGGGTGTTTGGGAAGGATACTGAAGGAAGCCAAGTGCTGCTTGTCACTTCTCCCCTCTTTGATTCCCTTTTCTCTTTTGTTTTATTTGGGTATAATTAACAGCTTTGCCTAATACAGTATTAATTCATTGTGTCACTGCATTAATTAGCATTAAAGAGGTCCTTATATCACTGTCTGTAGCTCACAAGGAGACCCAAATCCAGCAGCAAAGTCAGAGGAACTTTCCCACACTCCCTATCAGACTGCAGCACAAAGGGGGGAGGAAAACATCCAGATGAAGCTTCCCTCCAGCCCTCCCCATTTCCCAGCAGCAATGCAGCATCTCAGTGATATTCACAGACAAGAGAACACCTCCAGCAGATGATTTACCTTCTCCTCACCAAGGTTTTCCTCCCTTTTAAAGTGATTAAAGACATTGAAGCCCTGATGTTTATTAGCATGATGTTACCTAAACCCACCAAAGCTGGTAAATCCACTTAAGACTCTCCATAACTTCCTCAGGGGCTAGAGAAGAAGTAAGATCTTTAGCAAAATCAGGGCTTCGTTCAGCTCTTTTTGGTGTGTTTTGGCAGCAGAACTGTTTTCTCCAGGTGACCTCTGAAAGGACTTTGGTTGTCTGGTGGGAGGGGAAAGGACAATCAGAGGGCAAAATGCTCCAATAAAGGGTTAAAAAATGAGGTAAGCTGGAGGTTTTGGGGAGTAAGGGGGTGGGAAGCGCTGTCAGTGCTGGTGAAATCTGGGGAGAGGGGGGTGACAGACGTGTTGGTGAATGATGCTGATGGGATGGCAGCAGGAGAAACCCTTTTGACCCCACAGGAAAAGTGTTAAAACTAGTCAGATGACCCCAAACCTTCAGTTTTCAGTGGCAAAGCCACAAACCTTCAGTGGAAGGGAAAGGGAATGAGCTCCATTTTGCAAGGTATTGGGCAAACTCCAACAAACAGAGGCACAAAAAATGATGTGTGGTCTGGTTTTGGAGGAGAGAGAAGGGGTGGAAGAGAACATCCTTCAGCCCAGGAGATACTCAGCTCTCAGTGTCACAGCTTTGAGGGGTGGTAGGGGAGGAAATATTGCCAGGCACTAACATTCCTCTTGTTGCTCTTCTCTCTTACCCATATGTCATGGTTTCTGGGAAGGGGCTGTAAAGATGGCACCTGTAAGAAGTTGTTTGCAACTCTCCCCAGCTCTGAGCCAGACCCACTGCTGGGGCTGAGCCAATTAAGACACCTCCATGATCACTTTTTAAGAAGAAGCCAGAAGAGGAGGTTTCTTCCTCCATCTTCTTCTTCCTTCTTCTGCCTCCTTCTTCTAGGTTCAGGGGGTGGTACAAGGAGTAGGAACAGGGAGAGAAACAACCCTGTGGACTCCAAGGTCAGTGATGAAAGAGAGGAGGAGGTGTACCAGAGCAGAGACTCCCCTGCATTCTGTGGAGAGAACTGGTGAAGCTAAGCTTTGTTTTCATTTCTTTAAAGACCTCCACATCAGGGCAGAGACTCATTTGGCTACTGACCCCAAATCAGGGGCAGAGACTCATTTCATTCTAGGCCCCGAGCCAGGGACAATGACTGTGGCCGGAGGAGACCATGTCCCACGGGAGGGACTCAAACACTTCACTACAGAGTCCAAGCCAGGGGCAGTGATTCTCTTCTTTAAAACTATGGCCAGAAGAGGCATTGTTCTGAAGGAGGGATCCTTTATTACTATGGTCAGAGGAGGCCGTGTCCTGAAGGAAGGACCCTTTATCACTATGGCCAGAGGAGGCCGTGTCCTGAAGGAAGGACCCTGTGTCACTATGACAGGAGCACACTGTGTCCCAAGGAAAGGATCCAACATCCACAGCTGTAACCGTGGGGAGGAACCCACAACAAAGCAGCTCATCAAACTCATGCCCAGAAGAAGCTTTGTCCTGAGAAAGGGACTCTATAACTGCAGCAACTGGTGAAGAATCCACGCCAGAGTCATTCACCAAGGACTGTGTCTTGTGGGAAGGACCTTACATGGGCTTGTGGGAACAGCCTACACCAGAGCAGCTCAGTCAGGACTGTGTCCTGAGGGAGAAACCCCGTGTTGGAGCAGGGGAAGGATGCCAGGAGTCATTTGAGAAGATAGAAGCAGCAGAGCCCATCTGTGAGAGACTGAGCACATCCCCCATTCCTTGTCCCCCTGAGAAGCTGAGGGAGGAGGAGGGAGAGATCTGGGGAGCAGCAAGCTGGGCCAGGGAAGAAAGGAGGGATGGGGGAGGGAGATGTTAAAGTGCTGGGTGTCATTTTCTCATCATCCTACTCCCTTTTGCTTTTATTCCGTTCTGTTTCTTGTAGAATAAACTTTCCTCCTTTCCTCTCTCACTTGAGCACTGGAGTCTGTTTTGCCTGGAACCATAATTGGCAGTGATTCCCTGCCCTTGTCTCCATCCACAACAACCTTGCTGATCTTTATCCTCCCACTGTACTGGGGCCTCCGCCATCCTAACAAGGGTGAGGGTGAATGAGGGCACTGAGCAAGAGATTGTTGTGGTGCTGCTGTTGTGCTGGCTGGGCCAAACCATGACACATAAAGAACAACATTTGGAAGAACTTTGACTATGATTTGCAGAAGGGAATTGCCACAGAGTAAAATCAGCATGAGGCTGAGGCATCTTTCAGCTCTGTTGACAAGCCCTGGCTTTGGTGAGCTAAAAAAGCTCACCTCTTCTCCTTTTGAACCAGCAGAATTAAAACTGGAAGCTGCATTAGTGCTTTTTTAATGAAGGCTCCAGCATTATCAGGGCTTTCCAAAGCAGAGCCAATGCACAGATGAATTACCCTGTAATTAAGCTTCTCCCAGAAACTTTGCAAGGCTGCAGATGAAACTTGGGCTCTTGCTTTATTGCAGCTTCTGGTCTGGGGGTTTTAGTCATTGTTCTCTTCAGGAGAAGCTTTCCCTGCTCAACAACAATGGTCACAGTAGAAATCATGACCTGTAAGATACAGCTTGCTGATTTGCCACTTGCAAAGCATTCTGGATGTCTAGATGTCTCTCTCTATACATACACACACCATTAAAGGATGAAAACTGTATTTATGGCCCAGTTTGTGCCCTTGTTGGCCCAGTTTGAACTGGCTGCTCAGAAGAATTCCAACTCAGGGATGAAAGGAGGATTGAAGGTAAAGATATAAACCCTAAGTATTGCTCACATTAAATTTTACCTGCTTGGAGATGCTGAAAGGGGGATAGAAGAGGAGCCTGGATGCCAAGTTGCAAAGGTATCCGAGGGTCTGGAGCAATGAAAAGCTATGATGAGGGTACAGGGATCCCTTAAGCCTGTCTTGATGGGGTAGATGGAGGCTTTTTTCCATGGGCCAAGTGCTCCTAAACACCTCAGAAAGCCTCAACAGTCAGAGTCCACTATCAGCCATGACCTTCATTTTAGAGATAAGGAGCTGGTGCAACATGAGAACAATGTGTTGGGTTGGATCATCATGGAATCATAGAATAGGAGGGGTTGGAAGGGACTTTTAGAGCTCATCCAGTCCAACCTCCCTGCAGAAGCAGCTCCCACCTAGATCAGGTCACACAGGAACGTGTCCAGGTGGGTCTTGAAGAGCTCCACACCAACCCTGGGCAGCCTGTTCCAGTGCATGTTCACTTACTCCTGCTGCCCCATGGGTACAGCAAGGATCAGAAAGACAAGTCTCTGTGGTGTGTTTTGGGGACTAATAATAATAACACCAAGGATGTGGGAAGCACAAATGCATCTGTGGAGCACAGCTGAAAGCAACATGACATGATGTTTGGGTGGTCTTATCATGGGGTTAAAATATACCTTTGGTAAAGGTTATGGGTGTTCTGGAGGGGGGGGGGGGAACCTGCAAGTCCTGGCTTTGCAAACAGCCACTCTTCAAGGCTGTTTGATATTGTAGCACCCACCCAAAACACAAGGTAAGACCTGGTTGCACCCAGCTGCACCCTCACCCCCTGCACCCACCTGACATCAGATGAGATGCTCCTGTTGCTTCATCTCCAAGGAGCTTCATTCCAGCTGAGTCGAAACTGTGGAAGAAAACAAAAAACCACCAGCATGCTTCACACCACAAAGCTGGAGCATCATCACACCACCTCAGGCCTTGCCTCAGCAGCAGGAATCACTCTGGCCAAGCTGAAAGGCTCAGATGTAGGAGGTGTCAGCAGGGCTGAGCATCATTTTAGGCCATCCACAGGCACATTTCAACATGCTCTCACAGCAGGGATAGTCCTGCAGGAGGTTTATGAGTGTAACTGGGCAGAAATAAATGCTAAGACACCTGCTAGCAAGAGTGAAGATTATAAAGCCAGAGACCTGGTGGGTTTCCTCTGGACAAGCCACTGCTTGTGCATTAAAAGATACTCTCATTTGCACTTGTGCACTGTTTAAAGCCACCCTATGGCCCCCACCATCACCTTTCCTCCATGCTCAGCCTCTTTCTTTGACTAGTTTGGGGATTTATAGCTCAAGAGAGCATGGGAAAGCTCAGCCTGGCAGCTCCTGCTCCACTGGTAGGATCTATAAAAGCAGAGGCTGGAGGGAAGCAAGAAGTTTGCAAGGTCCTGCCCAGCTTGTTTTGACTCCCTTCATCGCCCCACACCTCAATTTGTTTGATTGCCAACATCTTGTCCCTTCATCAGCTGCTCCCACAACTCACTTGGCTCCCCAGGGACAAAACCCCAGCTCTGTGTCACAGAAGACAGAGGAAATCGTGGGGTCTCAGCTCCTAAACTGGGTTTATGTTGTGGTGGTGGTGGTGGGGGTTTCCCCTCTCTAAAAAGACGTTTTTGCTCACCAAATCTGGATTGAGATTCAAATCCAAATCACCTGCCCCCGGAGTTGGTCTCAAGGCTGTGACTCCAGTGCCATCTCATGGGAATACTGGGGTGCTGCAGCCCTGCAAGGGGGGGGGGGGTGGGGGGATGGAGGGATGGATGGATGGATGGATGTTTTGAGGCCTCATCCAGGACCTTTTGCAGCTAGAAGTGTCTGCCTGGAGCAGAACAAGACACCTCTGGAGGTGGTTGCACAAGAGGAGAAGGAGCCTGATAAAAATGACACCAAGACTTTCTGCAACCAGAAAAAGAAAGATGAAAAGAAACAGTTAAAACTTCACAATTCTCATCCAAAGAGATGATTTCCCCCCTCCCTCCCCAAGATATGGCAGATCCAGTAAAGGGATGGGAGCAGTGTCCTGGCACATCACTGGATCCATAGGTTGCATGTGCTAAAAACACCCCCAGGATACTTTCTTTTTCTAGTCATAACCTCTTACAGGGACCAAAAAAAAGACGACGAGAGGGGCTTGAGTTAAAATCAACAGCTCAGTACGAATCATCTTGCCGTGCTCTTTGCCAAGCTGGTGCAGAATGAACCGGGGATGCTGTTGTTTCTTCCTCGGGCAGACCTGGAGATGGCAGTGCAAGCCTTCAGATGAACAACATCCGTCCCTCCTCCCCCTCCTATCCCCTAAACTCCTCTCCTAAGAGATGTCAGGAGCAAAAACCCCGATGCCCCAAACCCTTGTTTTCCTCCTAAACCTCTTCTTTTCCTCTTGAGGTGAAAAATCGGCTGAGTTGTGGAGGGTTCCCCCCGCCCCCCACCTTGGGTTTGGGGGTGATGAGCTCAGTTTGTGGAGGGGGTAGGAGAAGGTATGAGTTCCAAGATTGTAAAGGCTGATTTGAGCCCTCCTGTCATCCCCTTGAAGTGCAAGAGGGTGCTGGCAGGTGCAATTAAGCCATCCCAAGCCTTCCCTTAGGCCCACTTTACATCCCTGGCCAAGTGGACCCATCTCAAAGCCCATCCTCCTGCCCTTTATCATCCCAAAGTGAGCTGGGTCTGTGTTGATATTCTCCAAAGGCACCATTTGCAGCTTGTGTTTCCCTTTCAGGGCTGGCAAACAGAGACTTTCCAGCGTGCTCATGGGCAAGTGGAAGTTGTTTTCTCCCCATGAGAGCACTTCTAGAGCTACAGGGGAGTGTAGCCAGTGGGATGCTGATGTTCAGACCTGTCGGGGAGAGGAACATTCGCCAGGCTAAATGTTCAAGTCCCAGATTCATTGCCATCTTCATCAGTAAAGCACAAAGTGCTTCATCAGAGCTGCTGCTCAGACCTCTGGATTGACCTGGAAATAGCTCCTAGTGCCTCAGTTTACCCACCTGGGAGAAATAAGGCTGGGTAATGTGATAAGCTCATGCAGAGGCACCCTGAATCCTCTGTGCACGAGCAGAAAAGGGTTAAGAAAACATCAGAAGGTTTCTCTTTTTTTGCTGCTGGCCTCAGCAGAGAGGATTTGGATTCACCTGGTCTAAGTGGACCTGCTTTGTCAGGGGGGATTGGACTGGATGATCTCTAAAGGTCCCTTCCAACCCCCACCACTCTGTGATTCTATGAGGAACCTGGCTCCCAGTCACAATCTCCTTTTCAGGACTGAACACTTTGAACCTTTTCTCCTTCCACATGTGAAAACAGGATCAAATGAGAATGTCCAACCCTTTATTTCCTCCAGGAATGGAGACAAAATGGGATATTAAGGTGTTTGCAAAAAGATTTCCTCTAACACTGGGCTGAAAAGGCAAAGCAATGCCCCCGGCCCCCCCCCCCCAAACCATTCATAACCTGAAGGGGAAACCTCCTTCTGCATAAGGAACCAAGTGAGAGGGAGCAACACCATGGCTTTTGATTTGGGATGCCCTCAATACAGACTTCAAGGTGACAGGAATCATGCACATGGTCCAAAATTGCCTGCCCTTAGGGAAACAGGACTGTAGATGGGATGAGGTCCTGGTGTTGCTTTTGGCTCAGCTCCAGCTGAAGCTGCCTGGAGAAACACATTCCCTAAAGGGTCCCAAGAGGGTGACCTGCCTCAACCTCCTGTCAAGCAATATGTGATTTATCCCCTTGCAGTGCTTCTCAACCAAACATGAAGGGGGCTGGTGGAAAACAGCCCCTTCCAACTAAGGTCAGCCCACCAAGGACAAGATTTAGTGGCAGTCCTGATGTCAAGTCTCCAGATGTCCCTCTTCTCCCCAAGGTATGGTCCATGAGAGCCTGAGAGCAGGCAGTGGGGGCTTCCCAGGCTGCATTTTGGGGTTTTAGATCATTGGGTTGTGTTTGATCATCTGATAGCTGGGTTGTTAGGAGATTCCTTCCTGGTAAAAGAGTGTCTGAGGAAGCCAGCAGCAGCAATCAGGCTTTAGAGCTTAGCCAAGAAACTTGATCTGAAGAAGAAATGCTAAAGAGTGAGGTAAAAGATGAGTAAAGAAATGTTCTCCAGTCTCTGGCTGGGTTTATACTTGGAGCAGTGGCTGGTGGAGTAGCCAAGAGGGAAAGGTGGCATCCTGCTCCCTCTGAAAGCCCTACAACCCCATCCAAAGAACCACATGTAGGTCCAAGCCCATCAGTCCAGAATGGGTTGTTGTTTTTGGGCCACCTGGTTGCCATCAGCTTCTCTGAGGCACTGCACTGCCAGCAGCTCCTGGCCAAAGAAAATCACAGAACCATGGAATCATTTGAGTTGGAAAAGACCTTTAAGGTCATTGAGTCCAACCACTCACCTCACACTGCCAAGCCCACCACTAACCCATGGCCCTGGAGCCCTTCAGCTCACCATCACATCCATCACAGAACCATAGAGTCATCCCTCCAGCCAAGGACATTTCTTGGCAGTACATCACTACCAATGTCTGCAACCTCTCGTCTGCCCTTCCTCACTCTGTGAGGATGATGATGATGATGATGATGACGATGATGGAGGGGTTTGCTGTGAGAATTCAGGCAGAGCTGGCTGACAACAACCAGGATGCTATGGAAGCAAGACAAAAGGGCATGGGCTGGATCCAGCTCCTGGGCCATAGCTGGATGAAGCTAGCTCCTGGGACATGGTTTGGGCTGAAGCCATCTGCTAGGACATGGTTTGGGATGAAGCCAGTTCCTAGGACATGGTTTAGGATGAAGCCATCTGNCACTTCTAGAGCTACAGGGGAGTGTAGCCCGTGGGATGCTGATGTTCAGACCTGTCGGGGAGAGGAACATTCGCCAGGCTAAATGTTCAAGTCCCAGATTCATTGCCATCTTCATCAGTAAAGCACAAAGTGCTTCATCAGAGCTGCTGCTCAGACCTCTGGATTGACCTGGAAATAGCTCCTAGTGCCTCAGTTTACCCACCTGGGAGAAATAAGGCTGGGTAATGTGATAAGCTCATGCAGAGGCACCCTGAATCCTCTGTGCACGAGCAGAAAAGGGTTAAGAAAACATCAGAAGGTTTCTCTTTTTTTGCTGCTGGCCTCAGCAGAGAGGATTTGGATTCACCTGGTCTAAGTGGACCTGCTTTGTCAGGGGGGATTGGACTGGATGATCTCTAAAGGTCCCTTCCAACCCCCACCACTCTGTGATTCTATGAGGAACCTGGCTCCCAGTCACAATCTCCTTTTCAGGACTGAACACTTTGAACCTTTTCTCCTTCCACATGTGAAAACAGGATCAAATGAGAATGTCCAACCCTTTATTTCCTCCAGGAATGGAGACAAAATGGGATATTAAGGTGTTTGCAAAAAGATTTCCTCTAACCCTGGGCTGAAAAGGCAAAGCAATGCCCCCGGCCCCCCCCCCCCAAACCATTCATAACCTGAAGGGGAAACCTCCTTCTGCATAAGGAACCAAGTGAGAGGGAGCAACACCATGGCTTTTGATTTGGGATGCCCTCAATACAGACTTCAAGGTGACAGGAATCATGCACATGGTCCAAAATTGCCTGCCCTTAGGGAAACAGGACTGTAGATGGGATGAGGTCCTGGTGTTGCTTTTGGCTCAGCTCCAGCTGAAGCTGCCTGGAGAAACACATTCCCTAAAGGGTCCCAAGAGGGTGACCTGCCTCAACCTCCTGTCAAGCAATATGTGATTTATCCCCTTGCAGTGCTTCTCAACCAAACATGAAGGGGGCTGGTGGAAAACAGCCCCTTCCAACTAAGGTCAGCCCACCAAGGACAAGATTTAGTGGCAGTCCTGATGTCAAGTCTCCAGATGTCCCTCTTCTCCCCAAGGTATGGTCCATGAGAGCCTGAGAGCAGGCAGTGGGGGCTTCCCAGGCTGCATTTTGGGGTTTTAGATCATTGGGTTGTGTTTGATCATCTGATAGCTGGGTTGTTAGGAGATTCCTTCCTGGTAAAAGAGTGTCTGAGGAAGCCAGCAGCAGCAATCAGGCTTTAGAGCTTAGCCAAGAAACTTGATCTGAAGAAGAAATGCTAAAGAGTGAGGTAAAAGATGAGTAAAGAAATGTTCTCCAGTCTCTGGCTGGGTTTATACTTGGAGCAGTGGCTGGTGGAGTAGCCAAGAGGGAAAGGTGGCATCCTGCTCCCTCTGAAAGCCCTACAACCCCATCCAAAGAACCACATGTAGGTCCAAGCCCATCAGTCCAGAATGGGTTGTTGTTTTTGGGCCACCTGGTTGCCATCAGCTTCTCTGAGGCACTGCACTGCCAGCAGCTCCTGGCCAAAGAAAATCACAGAACCATGGAATCATTTGAGTTGGAAAAGACCTTTAAGGTCATTGAGTCCAACCACTCACCTCACACTGCCAAGCCCACCACTAACCCATGGCCCTGGAGCCCTTCAGCTCACCATCACATCCATCACAGAACCATAGAGTCATCCCTCCAGCCAAGGACATTTCTTGGCAGTACATCACTACCAATGTCTGCAACCTCTCGTCTGCCCTTCCTCACTCTGTGAGGATGATGATGATGATGATGATGACGATGATGGAGGGGTTTGCTGTGAGAATTCAGGCAGAGCTGGCTGACAACAACCAGGATGCTATGGAAGCAAGACAAAAGGGCATGGGCTGGATCCAAACTCCAGCTTCTGGGCCATAGCTGGATGAAGCTAGCTCCTGGGACATGGTTTGGGATGAAGCCAGTTCCTAGGACATGGTTTAGGATGAAGCCATCTGCTGGGACATGGTTTGGGATGAAGCTGATGAACAGGCAAGCAACCAACACCAGAAGAATGATGCTGCTTTGCACTGGGAAATGAAAACTCAGGTCTTGAAGTCAGCTGGCCCCAAACAGCTGGAGAGCTGCTCACCTGCAGCATGCCTTCCACAAAAAGGGATCTGAAAACCATGTGAAAGACAAGGGGAAAGACCAAAAAAATAGCCCCTGATGTAACACTTTCTATTCTCTGCATTCAAAGCAGAGGGGGCTGCCTCTCTTTGTGAAACCCCAGTGAGGAGCAATGCTCAGCATCAGCCTCAAGTTCCCCATGTTTCACTCTGAAAGTCAACCAAGCTCCTGAATGAAAGGGTAAGAGAGGAAATGTGGGGAAGCCAAGCACCTGCCTGTGTTGCATTCACTTACTAGAGCTTGGAAATGACAGACATGAATAGATCTTTCTCTCTTTTCCTGGCCAAAACCCACTAAAGAAAACACAATTAAAGAGTCAAACCTTCTTGGACTTGCAAAAACTTCCCAGCCCTTGAATGAATCCCCTCTCTCTGCTCTAAGCTTTTACTGGCTGGAGGAAACTTTGTTCTGGCTAATTACTGAAGGCAAATGAATCCCTGCAATGCAGTCTTCAACCTGGCCATGCGAATCAGCTTAGTTCTCATCAAACTCTCTCAAGAGGCTGGGAGGGAGCTGGAAAGCTCATCCAGTGCAACCCCCCTGCCAGAGCAGCAGCACCTAGAGCAGGGCACACAGGGACTCATCCAGCTGGGTTGGGGTGTCTCCAGAGAAGGAGACTCCAGAACATTGGTGATCTTCATCAGAGAGCTGAATGGCTTTCAATCCACTCCTTTCCTTAATTCCAATGAAATTCCCCTATTGAACCCCCCCCCCGCCCAAATCAACTCTTCATGCACATTTGTTTCTCCCTTTAAATGGAACATTTTGCATAGCTCTGAAGACACAGAAACAACAGAAACATCACTTTCCTTGGAGGGCTTCAAGACCCACCTAGACACATTCCTGTGTCCCACCTAGACACATCTAGGTGGGAGCTGCTTCTGTAGGGGGGTTTGGACTGGATGAGCTCTGAAGGTCCCTTTCAACTCCCATCTATGATTCTATTATGTGTTTAATGAGCCCTGGCCCAGGCTGCCCAAGGAGGGTGTGGAGGCTCCTTCCTTGGAGCTCTTCAAGCCCCACCTGGACACGTTCCTGTGTGACCTGATCTAGGTGGGAGCTGCTTCTGCAGGGGGTTTCGACTGGATGAGCTCCAAAGGTCCCTTCCAACCCCCACCATTCTATGATTCTATGATTTCTCTCTTCTCAAGCACCATCACCCACCTCTGTGATGACCACGTGCCTATGCCTAATGGTTCTATCCACTGGGTCTGGTTTTGGACTGGATGATCTCTAAAGGTCCCTTCCAATCCCTCCCATTCTATGTTTCTCTATGATTCCAGTAGCTTTGGCTATTTGGAGGAGGAAACAACCCAGATGAGGCTGCAGATGCAGATGGAGAGCACAGTATGAATTTGTAGGGGGAGTGGGAGGGGGGCAAACCCCATCTTTGAGCAAAACTAAGCTAGAAGGCACCAAAAGAGGCTAAAGCCAGGCTTCTTCAGGAGGAACAGTGCAAGGCATCGAGGTGGGACTTCAATCCCTTGATTTGTGTGTGTGTGGGGAAAAAAAAGCTCTTGAATGTTCCATATTTCACTCCTCTTAGAGGCAACTTCTGGCTCTGTGAGGACAACTCCATGTCAAGGATCCCATCCCCAGCTCTCAGGTTAAATGCAGTGTCATCTCCCCATCAGATTGTGGTCAGACAAAAGAAGTTTGGGCTGTTCAGTGAAGAACTAGAGAAATAAATGGAGAAGGAGTGATCATCTGGAAGCAATTAGCAGCAGCTTCATTCATTCATACCAAAAAAGTTACCCCCACCCCCATGAAGGTGCTCGTAGCATTAAGGCTGAAGTGATCTGTACTCTGGGACCATAATTCACTGACACTTCGTAGCATTTACCCTGCAGATGTGCATCTGAGGCAGAAAGATCAGCTTACTGCTTTGAAAAATTAACCTATTGAAGGCTCTCAAGCAACGGCCATGCTCTGGGGAGGGGGAAGTGGTGGGGTTTTACCTACAGGTTGGGGGAGAGATGGTTCAATTGGGGGGATTAAGTGAGGATGGAGGAAGTTGTACCTTTTGTCTGATGAGAAGGGAATCATAGAGTCATGGAATCATTCTGATTGGAAAAGACTTTTCAGATCATCAAGTCCAAGTTCTTCCCTCAACCTGCCAAGCCCAGCACTATCCCATGATCCTCAGCATCTCCACGGCTTTGGGATCCCTCCAGGGCTGGGCACTGCCCCAGCTCCCTGGGCAGCCTGGCACAGGGGCTGACACCCCTCTCAGGGAAACAGTTCTGCCTCGGCTCCAGCCTCAACCTCTCGCTGGGGCAACTTGAGGGTATTTCCTCTTATCCTGGATGTGATGCCTCTAGGGAGATGCTCTCCCTGTGACACCCCTGCTCATGGGACACCATGCACAAGAAGGGCAGCCCTAAACATTAACGTGGTTTTAAGTGGTTTGGTGGTTTTAAAGAGCAATAAATGGCATCTTAGTTGCTTTTGGGTCCTTTATTTTCCCTTCCTCGATGCAGGGCTGCAATAAATGCTGGGGAAGTCAATGTCATTGGCTATGAATCTGGTTTGTAGTATGGAGTGCTGGGCTGCCTCTTCAGGGAGGGCTGCAGCAGAGAGGGATGCATTCAGATTTATTCTGCAAGGCATCATTTGGGGATCAGTTGTTACTTGCCATCTGAGGGCAAAACAGAAAGAAAAAGAGAGAGAGAAAGTAAAGAACTAGAAAGAAAGGAGAGAAAGAGAAGAAATAGAAAGAAAAAAGAGACAGAAAGTAAATAACAAGAAAGAAGAGAAAGAGAAGAAATAGAAAGGAGAGAAAATAAATAGAAAGAAGAGGGAGAGAAAGAAAGAGAAAAAAGGGAATAAAAGCAACAGAAAGAAGAAATAGAAAGAAAATAGAAGATACAAAGAAAAGAAATAGAAAGAAAAAAGAGACAGAAAGGAAAGAACTAGAAAGGAGAGAAAGAGAAGAAATAGAAAGAAAAAAGAGAGAAAGAAAAGAAACAGAAAAAAGGAAAAAGAAATGAAAAGAAAAAGAAAGAAAAGAAACAGAATGAAGAGAGAAAGAAAAGANGAAAAAAGAGAGAAAGAAAAGAAATGGAAAAAATGAGAAAGAAAAGAAACAGAAGAAAGAGAGAGAAAAGAAATTGTAAAAAGAGAGAGCAAGAAAAACAGAAAGAAAAAGAGAGAAAAGAAAATGAATCAAAAAGAGAGAGAGAGAAGAAACTGAATGAAAAAAGAGAGAAAGGAAAGAACTAGAAAGAAGAGAGAGAAAGGGACAAAATAGAAAAAAGAGGAAGAAAAACAACAGAAAGAAGA
This sequence comes from Urocolius indicus, assembly GCA_013401255.1. Taxonomy (NCBI): domain Eukaryota; kingdom Metazoa; phylum Chordata; class Aves; order Coliiformes; family Coliidae; genus Urocolius; species Urocolius indicus. The sequence goes on along the minus strand of WBNH01000279.1, from coordinate 21,901 downwards.
GAGAGAAAGAAAAGAAACAGAAGAAAGAAAGAAAATAAATAGAGAAAGAAAAGAAATAGAATGAAAAAAGAGAGAAAGAAAAGAAACAGAAAAAAGGAAAAAGAAATGAAAAGAAAAAGAAAGAAAAGAAACAGAATGAAGAGAGAAAGAAAAGAAAAGTAGAGAGAAAAATGGAAAGGAAGGAAGGAAGGAAGGAA
>WBNH01000279.1:0-21670 GCA_013401255.1 Urocolius indicus | reverse complement strand
AAGAAAGAAAGAAAGAAAGAAAGAAAGAAAGAAAGAAAGAAAGAAAGAAAGAAAGAAAGAAAGAAGAGAGAAAAGAAAGAACTAGAAAGAAGAGAAAGAAAATAAATAGAAAGAAGAGAGAGAAAATAAAGAGAAAGAAGAGAGAGAAAGAAAAGAAATAGAAAGAAAAGAGAGAAAAGAAATGGAAAGAAGAGTGAAATAGAATGAAAAAAAGAGAGAGAAACAAAAACAGAAAGAAAAAGAGAGAGAAAGGAAAGAAATAGAAAGAAAAAGGAGAGAGAAAGAGAAGAAATAGAAAAAGAGAAAGAAAAGAAATAGAATAAAAGAGAGAAAAAAACAACAGAAAGGAGAAAAGAGAAAGAAAAGAAATAGAAAAAAGAAAGAAAAGATAGAGAAAGAAAAAAAAGAGAAGTAAAATAAATAGAAAGAAGAAAGAGAGAAATAAAAACAGAAAGAAAAAGAGAGGAAACAAATAGAAAGAAAAAAGAGAGAGAAAGAGAAGAAATAGGAAAAAGAGAGAGAAAGGAAAGAAATAGAATAAAAGCAACAGAAAGAAGAAAAGGGATAGAAAGAAAAAAGAGAGAAAGAAAAGAAAGAGAAAGGAGAGAGAGAAAAGAAAGAGAATGAAAAGAAACAGAAGAAAGAGAGAAAGAAAAGAAATAGAATGGAAAGAAAAGAAATTGAAAGAAGAGAGAAAAAAGAAATAGAATGAAATAGAGAAAGGAAAGAAATAGAAAAAGGAGAAAGAAGAGAGAGGGAGGAGAAAAAAAAAAAAAAGAAAGAAAAACATAGAAAGGGAGGAAAACGAGTTCCTCAGAAGCCTGTGACTGAATTAGCAAATGGAAAGCCAAGGTCTGGCCTTTGACACGTTGCAGTTGGGGAGGTGAAGCTGCTCTCAGGCTCCACAGGGTTGTTGATTCAGCCTCATGGGCTTTGCTTAGCAGGAGTTAAGAGAGGGATCTTCTCTTCTCCATCCCTTTGAAGAACAATAAAGTATGAGGAGGGGTTAAAAACAAAAGGCCTTTCCTCTTTTTTTTTTTTAGGTGAAGGGCATGTGTTTAATCTTATCAGAAGCAGGCAGGACAATAACAGGAAAGGGTAGGGAGGCCTGGCCATGGGATGGGGAGGGAGGAACGAGGGGTTAAAAAGCAAAACTCAGCCCCCAGGGACACATCTAATCAGAGGCCTGGCCTAGAGGGTTGATATTTTAACCTGGCAAAACACCACAGCCCCTGGGGCTGCACGAATGAAGGAGGCAGTTAGTGTTGCAGATAGGTTAGCAATGAGAAAGGCAGGGGAAGGGATCATAGGATCACAGGATGGTGAGAGGTGGAAGGGACCTTTAGAGCTCATCCAGTCCAAACCCCCTGCAGAAGTAGCTCCCACCTAGATCAGGTCACACAGGAACGTGTCCAGGTGGGTCTCGAAGAGCTCCAAGTCAGGAGCCTCCACATCTCTCCAGCCTAAAAATCCACATTTCCAATCAAGCACCCTCTGTGCTGCACTGGCTCAAGGGCAGAGTGCAAAGGGATGAGGCCAACCCTTCCCTGCCCATCACATTTGGGAAATGGACTGATGGTTGCCCCAAAGTAGGAGGGGAATAGCTTTGGGCTGCTTGATCCATCCTCTCTCTGGGCCTTTTCCTCAGCCAGGATCTGACTGATGATTTTTTCCTGGTAGCCTTAGAATCACAGGATCATAGAATCACAGCATGGTAGGGGTTGGAAGGGCTCATCCAGTCCAACCCCCCTGCAGAAGCAGCTCCCACCTAGATCAGGTCACACAGGAATGTGTGCAGGTGGGTCTTGAAGACCTCCAAGGAAGGAGGCTTAGGAGCGTCCTTCAGCTCATGATGATCTGGCTGCTCAATTACCTCGCTCCTTTTTCTCCCCATCTCAGCCACGAGGTCTTGGGAGTTTATGTCTTCTTCAGAGGTGATGATCTCCAGGCAATAATCCAGCTTGGAAAGCCAAGGCTAAAATGCAACTTTATCGTGCAAGCCAAGGAGAAAGTGTCATAGCCTGATGAAGCCTCCTTGATCCAGTCTAGAGCTTGAAATGTTTTGCAGGTGCTTGGTAGAGGAGGAGGAGGAGGGGGAAAAGAAGGACAGCTAATGAATAAAACATGTTTGTGCTTTAGTCTCCAGTAAATGTGACCAACTCAGATCTGGAGAAGACCCGGGGGGAGGAGGGGAAATGATATGAAATATGAGTTGGAGCTCATCTGAAAAACCCTTGTAACTGATCCAAGATGTTGCACTGTGCAGTCGTGCTGCTGCAGGGGATGGCTTGAGCCAGGTTTAAGGAGGGATGGGGAGGGAAAGAAAGGGGGGAGGTGGGAAGAAAGGCTGGAGTTATCTTTTAAAAGACAGCAGGATATGACCTCTGGCCCTTGATGATATAATTCTGCACATTAAAGTGAGGGTTGTCTTGGTCCCTTTGCTCAAAGGCTGGTTTGACCCTGTTGGTTTTGAGCCCAAAGCGAGGGGAGGGAAATAAAACACCATTTCAAGATGCCAAAGCTTATTACATTAAAACGCACATCTTAAAAAGCCTCTGTAAGGCCTTCAGGGTTATTAGCACTCTGAGGTGAATCTGGATGGGGAAGATGAGCTGGGAGTGAGAGCAACCTAGTGGCTTTGGCACGGGGGGGGTTGCACAGGGTGCAATGAGGTTGTCTCCTCCCTGCCCTATGCATGAGCCCATTAACTTCAACCCAAGGAGGAACAGAAATAGCTTATTCAGGGTTATTAGCACTCTGAGGTCAGTGGTTGCAACAAGCAGCCAGCAAGATCAAGGAGCGTTTTAGGAGCAGTTGATACTGGGGTGGTTTATTCCACCACCCCACTGATGTACCTGGGCTTAAGACAGCTGAATCATCTCAGCCTTGTGTTGTTCACCCTCCCTGAGGACCAAAGTCATGAGTTTCTATAGTCTCAGGATTAGAGGCTGGTTGGAATCTGGATGGGGAAGATGAGCTGGGAGTGAGAGCAACCCAGTGGCTTTGGCACAGGGGAGGTTGCACAGGGTCCAATGAGGTTGTCTCCTCCTTGCCCTATGCACGAGCCCATTGACTTCACTCCAACCCAAGGAGGCAACAGAAATAGCTTCAAGCCTTCTCTCCAAACACCTGTTAGGAGCCAATTAGTCATTTGCTGATCCATTTTCACCATGCCTGCACTTCCTTTGACATCACTGCTCTGAAGCAGGGACCCAAATATTCCCCTGGAACACACCTACTCGTGGTCTAAATTAAGCAAAGAAAAGGCTTTGCTACGTGCTCCAGGTCAGTGCTGAGGTCAGTTCCTGCAGCTCCTCCTCTATTCTTGGGTTGTTGGGGTGGGTTTTTTCTCCCCCCTCCCCCTCCCTTCCCCTTCTACAATCTCTTGCTCTCACTTCTGGAACCTGAGCCTTATTGTCTTGCAAAGGAATCGAAGCAATGCTACAGTGCCATTGCCAATTAAAAAGAGGCTGAAGCAGAGGTTTGGGGAGTAAGTGCTGACTTTGGAACACAAGGAACTGTGTCTCCAGCTGCTTGCAAACAGCACACTCATTTCTCTTCCAATTAATTGGGATCTTTTTGGTTTTTTTCAGCTGGGTCTGCATTCAAGAGGATTCTCCAAGCTCCAAACTACACTGCTGAGGAAGCAGAGAGCTCAGTAAACCATCCAGAGGCAGCTCCAAGGCTGCAACTTAAGAGCTCCAGGATGAAATAAGACAAAAATCATCCCAAAAAGCATGATATCCCCAGGCCTGAGCTTGCAATAAAACCCCCTACAATGCACAACACCACATAGGGGTTTGTTTATGAACATCCTGAAATGAACCCTCAGGTTTGCTTTTTAACCTTTGCTCCCTGGCAGCTTTTATTCCTTGTGAGATGCTCCCTTGGCTCCTCAAGCCTTCTGCACCTTGTTGATCATCTGATGTTGTTCATGTTTCATGTTAAGGTCTCTCAGGGTGCTGGCTCAAAACATTTCAGCCCTGCAGGGATCTCACCAGTGACCTTGGGTATTGCTTTCTACAAGCCCAGGTCTCTACTCCAAACCCTTTCTCCTTCATTTCTGTCTGCAGGTTCTCTGTATTCTTTAACCCAGATGGCTTTGCCCCTGTCAAAACAAAGCATTAGCTGTCAGAACTACTAAAGGCAGCTGCTCAGTTGCTCAGGCTTGGACCTGTTCCTCTTTCCAAGAGGAAAAGAGTGCACACGCTTTCAAATCCACCCTGACTTGCCAAAAATACTTCAGCATCAAACACATGCTCTGCACATGAGTTCACTGTGGGACAGAGAATCCTTTTTCTTTCTGGCAAGCAGCTTTATAAAGAAGAGTTAAAAATCCCAGGAAAACTGTAATTCTTTGCATGCTGAGTTCTATCCTGAGGTCAGACTTGTGTTAAACTGAAGACATAGGTGGCCATGAGAAGCCATAACCTCCCTTTGAACTCCATAAGCCACCTGGAGAGCAGAGAGAGAGGTCATTAACACAGCCCAAGGTGATGCTCAGGGTGCTGTGCAAAGTTCCTCAGGAGAGCTAGGCAAGAATTTGCCTGCACAGGTGAGTTTTCAGCACCAACAGACCTGTTTAGTATCTCAAGAGGCAGTTTTGATTGCCAGGTTTGTTCAGATCTACCCTTGTTTCTATGTTGCACCATCACAGGCTGCAAGCAGATGGCTCCAGCATCCATGTATCCATCCATCCATCCATCCATCCATCCATCCATCCATCCATCCATCCACTCATCCATCTGCTCATCCACCCACCCATCCATCCATTTACCCATCCATCCATTCACCCATTTACTCATCCATCCATCATCCACTCACCCTCCCATCCCTCCATCCACCCACTCATCCATCCCTCCATCCACCCACTCATCCATCCCTCCATCCACCCACTCATCCATCCATCCATCCACCCATTTATCAACTCACCCATCATCCACTCACCCACCCATCCACCCACTCATGAATCCATCCATCTACCCACCTATCCATCCACCCATCCACACATCCACCCATTTAACCACCCACCCACCCACTTATCCAACCATCCATCCACCCATCCATCCACCCACTCATCCATCCCTCCATCCACTCATTTAACCACCCATCCACCCACCCACTCATCCATCCATCCATCCATCCATCCACCCATCCACCCACCCATTTACCCATCCATCTATCCACTGGCATCAACAGCCTGATGAGGAGAAGCTTCAGCTGTCAGCAAGAGATCAAACTCAAGTGCCTTTCCAGGCAGGTAACACTGTCCATACACCACCAGCACCAGGCAGAGCCTCAATGCACTGAACCCCTTCATGGCTTCAATTTCCACAGAGTATTTTCCTTCAAAGAAACAAATAACAATGACAGGAGACCTTCATTTTACTGTTAAAACCTCCTCTGATGGCAAGGTGACCTGATTGGCCTGGAAAGAACTGTTTCTCTCCTAATGGTGTGAGATAAAGAGAGAACAGAACCTCTAAAGAAACATTTGCCTTTCTCCCTGACATGTCAGGTCCCACAGCAAGCTGCTGAGGGTACAGGGGAGAAGATGCTCAAGGAATGAAGCAGCTCTTTCAAAGGAGGAGAGGAGGTGCTGATAGGAAACAATCAAGACAAAGCAAGATAGAAAGTGGATGAGGGCAAAGGAGTAGTTTTCTCTGGTGAAAAATGTGTCTGGCCTGTTTCCCTGATGAGCTCATCTTGCTGACAATATCCTCACTGTAATGCTTTGCAGACCTCAGGTACATTATCATAGCCTGAGCCTGAACCCTCCAGGGAAATCATGGTGAGGAAGCAGCTGTGTTGGTGGTAGGTTTCTGAGAGCAGGGGCATAGGGATGCTCATTATGGTGGGATGGAGATGCCCATGGTACTGGGTTTGGGATACCCATAGTGGTGGGATGAAGATGTCTGCAGTAGGGGGATGGAGATGCCCATGGGTGTGGGATTGGGATACACAGGGGGGTGGGAGTGAAAGGCAAGAGGGGGGAGGATGGAGGTGCCCGGGTGGTGGGATGGGAGTGGGCACAGTGATGGGACTGGGATGCCCATAGTGGCAGAATTGGGATGCCCATGGTAGTGCGACCACCAAACCCACAGCGGTGGCACGAAAATGCCTGCAGCAGTACGATGGAAATGCCCACGGGTGTGGGATTGGGATGCTCATGGTGGTGGGATTGGGATGCCCACAGTGATGGGATGGAGATGCCCATGAGACTGGGTTTGAGATACCCATAGTGGCGGGATGAAGATGTCTGCAGTAGGGGGATGGAGATGCCCATGGGTGTGGGATTGGGATACACAGGGGGGTGGGAGTGAAAGGCAAGAGGGGGGAGGATGGAGGTGCCCGGGTGGTGGGATGGGAGTGGGCACAGTGATGGGACTGGGATGCCCATAGTGGCAGAATTGGGATGCCCATGGTAGTGCGACCACCAAACCCACAGCGGTGGCACGAAAATGCCTGCAGCAGTACGATGGAAATGCCCACGGGTGTGGGATTGGGATGCTCATGGTGGTGGGATTGGGATGCCCACAGTGATGGGATGGAGATGCCCATGAGACTGGGTTTGAGATACCCATAGTGGCGGGATGAAGATGTCTGCAGTAGGGGGATGGAGATGCCCATGGGTGTGGGATTGGGATACACAGGGGGGTGGGAGTGAAAGGCAAGAGGGGGGAGGATGGAGGTGCCCGGGTGGTGGGATGGGAGTGGGCACAGTGATGGGACTGGGATGCCCATAGTGGCAGAATTGGGATGCCCATGGTAGTGCGACCACCAAACCCACAGCGGTGGCACGAAAATGCCTGCAGCAGTACGATGGAAATGCCCACGGGTGTGGGATTGGGATGCTCATGGTGGTGGGATTGGGATGCCCACAGTGATGGGATGGAGATGCCCATGAGACTGGGTTTGAGATACCCATAGTGGCGGGATGAAGATGTCTGCAGTAGGGGGATGGAGATGCCCATGGGTGTGGGATTGGGATACACAGGGGGGTGGGAGTGAAAGGCAAGAGGGGGGAGGATGGAGGTGCCCGGGTGGTGGGATGGGAGTGGGCACAGTGATGGGACTGGGATGCCCATAGTGGCAGAATTGGGATGCCCATGGTAGTGCGACCACCAAACCCACAGCGGTGGCACGAAAATGCCTGCAGCAGTACGATGGAAATGCCCACGGGTGTGGGATTGGGATGCTCATGGTGGTGGGATTGGGATGCCCACAGTGATGGGATGGAGATGCCCATGAGACTGGGTTTGAGATACCCATAGTGGCGGGATGAAGATGTCTGCAGTAGGGGGATGGAGATGCCCATGGGTGTGGGATTGGGATACACAGGGGGGTGGGAGTGAAAGGCAAGAGGGGGGAGGATGGAGGTGCCCGGGTGGTGGGATGGGAGTGGGCACAGTGATGGGACTGGGATGCCCATAGTGGCAGAATTGGGATGCCCATGGTAGTGCGACCACCAAACCCACAGCGGTGGCACGAAAATGCCTGCAGCAGTACGATGGAAATGCCCACGGGTGTGGGATTGGGATGCTCATGGTGGTGGGATTGGGATGCCCACAGTGATGGGATGGAGATGCCCATGAGACTGGGTTTGAGATACCCATAGTGGCGGGATGAAGATGTCTGCAGTAGGGGGATGGAGATGCCCATGGGTGTGGGATTGGGATACACAGGGGGGTGGGAGTGAAAGGCAAGAGGGGGGAGGATGGAGGTGCCCGGGTGGTGGGATGGGAGTGGGCACAGTGATGGGACTGGGATGCCCATAGTGGCAGAATTGGGATGCCCATGGTAGTGCGACCACCAAACCCACAGCGGTGGCACGAAAATGCCTGCAGCAGTACGATGGAAATGCCCACGGGTGTGGGATTGGGATGCTCATGGTGGTGGGATTGGGATGCCCACAGTGATGGGATGGAGATGCCCATGAGACTGGGTTTGAGATACCCATAGTGGCGGGATGAAGATGTCTGCAGTAGGGGGATGGAGATGCCCATGGGTGTGGGATTGAAAGGCCCATGGTGGTGGGATGGAGATGCCATGGTGGTGGGATGGAAATGCCCACAGTGATGGGACTGGGATGCCCATAGTGGTGGAATTGGGATGCCCATGGTGGTGGGATTGGGATACCCACAGTGGTGGGATGAAGATGTCTGCAGTAGTAGGATGGAGATGCCCACGGGTGTGGGATTGCGATGCCCATGGGTGTGGGAATGAAAGGCCCATGGTGGTGGGATGGAAATGTCCACGGTGGTGGGATTGGGATGCCCACAGTAATGGGATGGAGATGCCCGTGGTGGTGGGATTGGGATACTCATAGTGGTGATGAAGATGTCTGCAGTAGTGGGATGGAAATGCCCATGGGTGTGGGAATGGGATGCCCATAGTGGTGGGATTGAAAGACCCATGGTGGTGGGATTGGGATGCCCACAGTGATGGGATGGAGATATCCATGGTGATGGGATTGGGATGCCCATGGTAGTGGGACTGTGATGCCCACAGTGATGGGATGGAGATGCCCATGGTGCTGGGACTGGGATGCCCACAGTGATGGGATGGAGATGCCCATAGTGGTGGGGTGGAGATGCCCATGGTTGTGGGACTGGGATACCAGCAGTGATGGGATGGAGATGCTCATGGTTGTGGGACTGGGATACCAGCAGTGATGGGATGGAGATGCTCATGGTTGTGGGACTGGGATACCCACAGTGATGGGATGGAGACGCCTATGGTTGTGGGACTGGGATGCCCACAGTGATGGGATGAAGAGGCCCATGGTGCTGAGACTGGGATGCCAAGAGGCCAGGGACCAAGAGGTGGCGCTGACAGACTGCTGACCAGCAAAACCAGCTCCTGAACGCCGACAGCAGAGAAAAGCAGACACACACCCACAGCAGACGTGCCTTTATCTCTTATCTCCTTGTGCTCGGGCTGGAGGAGGCATTCTCAGGCACTAATCTCACGTCTGCCCTGCACAGAGTCCCTGAGGAGGCAGGGGAGCTGCTGGGGTTTAGGAGAAACACAAAGCATCCAGGTCTGAAGGCCACGGTCAAAGGCAGCTCTAATTAAATCAATCCAAGGGGACTGTGGTTTTCTGGTAAGGAAAACAGGATTGCTTTGCTGTAGGGGGAGGCTTTGGGGTGGGAGTGGTTAAGAGAAGGTGACAAATGCTTGCTGTGCAGAGGTATTTCTTTGCTTAGCCTCTTTTTTTCCCCTGTGGGGGACTGCAAGAGGCAGGGGCAAAGATGTGAGAGAGCCCTTGGGCATCAGGAGCCACACAGCTCCTGGGGCTTTCACAGACACATCTGTGGTGCACTCGAAGAAAAAGAAAAAAAAACCCTCTTTTCCTTGGTTTGTTGTACCAAGAAGAACCAGAAAACTTCCCTAAGCCTATCTGATAAGCAGGTGGCTTCAAACCACAGGTAAAAAAACAGCCTGGTGCACCCAGTCTCTCCCTTTTCCTCAACACCTTCAAGCATTTCTGGTACTTAGAGATGACTCACTGGAAATTCCCCACTGCCTAGTGATGTTCTTCCTCCAAACACCACTTGATGCTACTCTGAGCACCACAGAGCCCACACTTCATCTTTCCAGTACTCTAGAACATGGGGAAGGAGGGGAGGGAAGGTAAAGAGGGCACCTATTTTAGGCAGCAAGCACGTGGAGAGGTTGGCAAGGAACCCAGCCTTCTAGAGAACATCAACCATATCCCAGTGGTGTGGGTCTTAGAAACTACTCTTATACCTTTTCTCAAGTAGAAAGTGGTAGATGCATTCCATGAGGGCACCTAGAGAGGGTTAAAACCTACCAACCCCAAGGGCTTTTCCAAGTAGGGAAGAGGTCAGAGGCTGAGCTGGAACCAGGAGGATCATCACATGGCACTGTGCAGTAATATACTGGTTATATCCAGCTGGGAAAGGTTAAAAGTGAGGGTCTGCTGCTTCCTTAGGTTGTGTATTGTCATGGGAAAACACAACTGCCTGAAGCAAGTGGGAGTATTTTTAGGAAAAGGTGTGCAGGTCACCTCTTGAAATCAACAGGGTCAAGCCTCAAAGTCCAATCAATAGATTCAAGCAATGTAAAGCCATCAGTGGAACATCCAATTTATCTCTAAGGCTGAATTCTCACCATTACAATTGAAGGGGCCAAAAGTGCATCTCAGACAAAGATCAGACACAGATCATAGAATCAGAGCATGGAAGGAGTTGGAAGGGCCCTTTAGAACATAAAAGTTCTATTGAAACATGAGGAGAAGCTGTTTCAGTGTTTCAGTGAGGGAGCCCTGGCCCAGGCTGCCCAGGGAGGGTGTGGAGGCTCCTTCCTTGGAGCTCTTCAAGACCCACCTGGACACGTTCCTGTGTGACCTGATCTAGGTGGGAGCTGCTTCTGCGGGGGGGTTGGACTGGATGAGCTCTAAAGGTCCCTTCCTATCCCCATCATTCTATGATTCTATGATTTAAAGTGAGGGATGAGCATCATAAAAACAACACAAGAGAAGGATACAAGAGAAGGTGAAGAAAAGCTTGGACCACAAGCCTTGGGGAGGGAAAAAGCTTCCAGGCACATTGGAGAAGAAGACAACAAACCAGCAGATGCTTAGATTGACCATATAACCATTCTGGATACTAAAACTCAGCTTCAGGACCAACATCAGCAGTAATTGTAGACTCTCCCCAGCCAACATCAGCTTAATGGGTACAAATCTTCCAATTAAGTACCAATTAAGGCTCAGCTTGAAGTCCATTCTCCTTACTCAGCATTGCTTGCATGCATCTATTAACAACAAGGGCTCATTGCTCAGGGTCATCATCCCTTTTCATCTCAGCATCTCAGAAACTCCTTTTTCTGTGGTAGGTAAAGGCCAGAATGTGATTTGAATATCATGAACCTAATTTCTAAGGATAAATTATTAGGGAAGGGGGGTGGAGAGATAAAAAGCACATGGGCCCATGTGGATGAAAAGCAAGATCCATCTTGCCCCATGATCTGGCATTGGTTAAGCTTCTGCTTGTAGGAAGGGTGGGGGGTGGGTTTTTGTTGGCTGATTTCTCTCCCTTTTTCTTCTTTCTTTCTTTTTTTAATGCTATTTATTTATAGCTGAAGGGCAACTTTGAAGCCAGAGCCAAGCATTTGGGGAGCTGCTCAGATAGGGCTCTTGAAAAGGAGAATGGTGTCTGTTTCAGATGGGGTTGGGGTTTTTTTTTCAGCAGTTATTGTTTCAAGGCAGTGAGAGACTGTGACATCTCTTCCCCTCACCCACACACACAAGCTCTGCTCTCTCTTTGGCTTCTCCAGAAGACACAGGCAAAGCAGATGTCTTGAGAGCTGGGAGAAGTGGTGACAAGTGTGTGTGGGAGAGACATGGGGAAGGGGAGCAGATGAAAGAGGATTTGAGGCAGGAATCATAGAATCACAGCATGGGGGGAGTTTGGAAGGGACCTTTAGGGCTCATCCAGCCCAATCCCCCTGCAGAAGCAGCTCCCACCTAGATCAGGTCACACAGGAATGTGCCTAGGTGGGTCTTGAAGAGCTCCAAGGAAGCCTCAAAGGGCCAAAGTTGATGTAAAGTGCTCCCTGATGCCCCTAAAAGAACCTCATCCTGTGTCTCACCAGGGTATTGGGGTAGGAACCTTGGAGATGTTTGGAGGTGGCCAGAAGTTTCACCTGCCTCAAAAAGCCATCATTCCAAGTAGTCAAGAAGTTGCCTGCCTTCTGCTATGTGCCTTGGGGCCTCCCTTGTGACCTGATCTGGCTTCTGTGACCTGATCTAGGTGGGACCTGCTTTAGCAGAGGAATTGGGCTGGATGATCTCTAGAGGTCCCTTCCAACCCCCACCATTCTAAGGCACAATAAAGTCCTTCTCAGATCAAGGCACCATTGTTAGCCTGTGCTACACTTTCAGAATGGGTTTGGGGTGTGTTTTTCTGCTTGATTTAGACCCTTCCCTTTGCAAGGTGAACCCTTTCCCCACATCTTCCAGGTGATGACTCGAGACTTCAAGCCAAAACCAAGACCTGCTGTTAGCTGGGAGCTGTTTCCCTTCCCTTGTGCAGGATCTCACCCCCTTTTCAGTGCCCTTCATGCTCACAGGCAGCAACAGGAGGCTTATTTTTGGCCACTTCTCCAATAATGGGACTCTATGAAGGGCCATGGGAAGATTTCAAACTCAAGAGAGGAAGAGGATTAGAGGAAACACTCACTTTCTTCCCTGGGGCTCCTTGCTGTAGTGTCTGAATGACATCATGCCCTGTGATAAGAAAGGGAGCCTTTGATAGCATAGAGGGTGGAGGGGAAGACTCTGGCCCACAGCCAAAGACCATTAGGAGCAGCACATACCTTCATCCAGTCATCTTCTCCCTCCCAGCAATTCCTGGAGGGTGATACAACTTCCTCCAGGCCAGTGAGGTAACTGAGACAAGCCTGGGGGCTCTATCTTGGAGGAGAAAAGGAGGGAGGGGGAAGAGGGGCAGGATGCATCCTCCCAGCTATGTGCATGGAGCAGCTTGGACAGATTGGATCATTCTCAGTGTTCTCTTGGGTAATGAGGACCTTTTCCTGTCTGTTGATGAGCTCTCCATCCTTAACCTGTTCGCTGCTGTCCCTACAAAGCCCAAAGCCAAGCCCCATAAGTAGGTTTTCCTCAAAAGCTTTAGAGAAGGAACACTTATTTGGCCAACTGTGCCCTGCATCACCATCCTCCAACCTTATTGCTTTCAGGTTAGGGGAGCCTGAACCTGTTGGGGTTCTCTGAACCTGCACAGCTGCTCTGGAGGGATACAACTGGAAGAGGAAACAGTGCACAGCCCCAGGTACTGCCATTTCCATGGGTTTCTGTAGGACAGCATCAACCTCAGGACACAACTGCTCCAGACAGTTTGTAACCTTAACCTGACGACACTATTTGCCCTGTGCCTACCTTCCCCAGAAGTGATCCACACTCATCTGGGTTAAAGATATCACCTAAGAACCCCTGGAGTCTTTCCCCCCTATCTGCTGCTTGCATAGAAGTGCCCCCTTCTTTGGGATTTGCTGAAGGCCTTTCAAACCAACACAGGAGGAAAGCAGAAGGCTGCTCATGGAAGAAATGCCTCAGCAGATGCTTTAAGGTGAGGTGTCAAAATGGTTCAAGCCATAAAAGACGCTCCAGGAGACTCCTCACATCTTACAACAAAGCTAAGTGCAAGAATGGAAGGGAATAGATTGAGTTTCCCCCACTACAGGTCCTTCTCTCTTCAAGATGCCCAAGCTCAGCAAGGTGTTCTGGGCTCTGCTCCTTTCCTCTTGCAGGGCAGCATCCTTCAGCCCCTGCCTGAGATCTTGCCCCGCACATCACAGATACCTGCAGCTACCCCTAATATGTTGCTTCTCAGCCCTCATAGCGGAGCCTGGCACAGCCTTTGCTAAAGCAAGAAGCCCTCTTAATTAGCACAGCATCCCCTTTAAGCCCTTCCTGACAGGATTTCTCCTCCCATATCTTCCTTGCAGAGGAGAAAAGGGTGATATCTGCCTTGTATAGACCCACGCCACCCATTCCCCAGCACCCAGCATCCCTCTCATGGGTGTGTTATGATGCTCACAGGGGCTGGTTTGATTTGGGGCAACAACCTGGGGCAAAGCTTTAAGACCAGAGCTGTGGTGGTTGTGAGCAGCTTGTTCAGAGCCAAAAGCTCCCTTAAATGCCAGGTTTTTTCCTCCCAGAGCCACCATGCCAAAGGGTTTGGTCCTGTTTGAAGTGCAAATCTCAGCTGACCCTTCAAGTCCAGAGCCATTAGCAGCATGTTCCTAAGAGTCTGAGATCTCCCCCTTCCCCCTGGAAATATGAAAGCTATTAGAAAGGGAGGTCAAATGAAAATGTGTTTGCCAGTTTCCCCAGATGGGAGGCCAGTGTCATGGCCAGCTTTTTATTGTTCTATAAATACCAAGGGGCAGAAGGTTGTTATTAAGCCACCCAGTAATTAAGACAACATGCAATGCTCCCCCCCCCACCCTTGAACACAGCCCACCACTTAATGTCCAATTAAGAGCATGCTGCCTGCCTGAGCACGTGTCAGCCAACCCCAGATGTTGCACAAAGTGTGGTGGTGGGGGGAAAAGCAGGAATTAGGCAGCAGTATTATTATCCTCCCCTTTTCCCCAAATGAAATCAAGTTGATCAGCTTTGGTAAATCTTGCTGACATCAAAGCCTTTTGAGAGCACGTTTGCTGCACACAGGCAAAGCAAAAGGCCTGCTGGGTCACCTGCTGAGGGTAGATGTGATCTGTCACTTGAAGATGAGGTGTGGGAAGCCTTCATGCTTGAGTAGCCTCAAGCATCCAGACAAGCTGCAAGATAGGAGGCAAAGCTGCTGCTGCTTTCCACCCCAATGTGAAACAGAAGGGAGCACATAACATACACCTATGGGGTGAGAATTCCCTGTGGGGAAGGGACTTGGCTGTGCTGCTTGGGTGTCTCTGTTCTGAACTGCTTGGATGGCCTTGGTTGGAGAGTGTATCACCAAACCTCTTCACTCCTCTCCTTCAACAAGATATCTCCTTTTTTAACCCTGCAAAGTCTCTTGTTTGGATTCCCACTGGCAAATTTCAACCAAGTGCTCTGGGATGGCTCCCCAGTGGATGCTCAGGGTGGGAGGCTGCAAGCAGGGCTTGCTATGTGCCTGCTATGATCCTCTTGCAGCTTGGCTTGAGGTGCAAAGAAGCTTTAAAGGTGGTGGCTTGGAGCTTAGTCCTCGACCATGTTCTCCAGACCTCTTGCTTCTTTTGTTACCTGTGTCTTGCACAGATCCTCTGTGTGCAAAGATGATTTAACATGAAGAGCAAGGAAAGGGCAGGGTGGCTTTCCTAATGGTTTGTAGGGAAGTAGCCTGGGAGGCATGAGGCTGACAGCTCCGCTCCTGATGTTTGTTTGGCTCCAGCCTCTCGGTGCTGAGGTGGGAGAGAGAAGAAGTTGCAATGCACCAAAAGCTCAAGTGCTTTAGTTGATTGCAGGTGTGTAAAAGAGTCTTGGCTCTTTGAGGAGTGGTTCACTGCCAACTTCAGGTTAGCCAGGCTGTATACCCTGGTGTAACAATGAAATGGATGAAGAGGAACATTGTTTTCCACAATAACAGAGGGAAAGATGCAAATGATACTACTCCAACATCCAACTCCAACTCCC
This sequence comes from Urocolius indicus, assembly GCA_013401255.1. Lineage (NCBI taxonomy): Eukaryota > Metazoa > Chordata > Aves > Coliiformes > Coliidae > Urocolius > Urocolius indicus. Next base: position 6,507 of record WBNH01000279.1, on the reverse strand, counting down.
TGACCTTTGAACAGTCTGGCAGCCAGCCCCTGAGATGAGTAGAGGTGATAAAAACCTCTTGCCAAGCCCTTTGTTTCCCAGCTCCATCTGGATTATCCAGCAGCAAACACTTGCATCACCCTGCTGAGGCCATTCCAAGGCCATTTCCAATCCAGGACATGCTGGATATCTCCTCTCAGATGCAACTCTCTACCATCACTTCAACTACCCACAGCCTAGGGATGGAAGCTGGTGAAAGCATCCCTATGTGATGCACTTGTTGAAGCACCCACTGCATTTTGGCTCTGCTGAAAGCTTTAGCTCTATACCTGAAGCTCCTACAGCTTCTAAACTCATGGAAGTGTGGGACAGGAGAGACCAAGGGGTTGAAGAAGAGGGTGGAAAGCCATGCATGTGGAGTACTTCATGGAGGAAGAACTCAGCTAAAGGGCTCAAGAGAAATATCCTCATCAGAAAGCTCAGGCAGTGTGGCTGGAATGAGGGGAGGTGAGGTGGATGGAGAGCTGCTGAGNGCAACGTGGGCTCGTGGGCAAGAAGCCAACGGCAGCCTGGGGGCATCCAGCAGAGTGTGGGCAGCAGGTTGAGGGAGCTTGTGTCCCCCTGTGCTGTGCCAGAGCTGCTGAGGCCTCATCTGGAGTCCTGTGGCCAGTGCTGGGCTCCCCAGCTGCAGAGGGACAGGGAAGTGCTGCAGAGAGGCCAGTGCAGGGCCAGCAAGATGCTCAGGGGCCTGGAGCATCTTCCTGCTGAGGAAAGGCCATTTGCCCTCTGCCAAATGAAGGTGGTGCACTTCTATGAGCCCTTCACTTCTCTCCCAAGTGTCATTTGCTCAAGGATATGGGTACAAACGCTTCAAACACTCTCTCAGAGGGCAGAATCTGGCTCTCAGTGCCAAGAACCAGCACACAAACAGCTACTGCATTGCACTGCCACCCTTTTAACAACCTGTTACAGGGAATCCTCTTGCTGCACCCAGTGTAGCACCCTCATCTCATCCCATTCCTCTCCTTACGTGGATGATCTTGAGCAGCTTCAGGGCTTGGACAAGTTGTTAATGGGAGTCAGACACCAATGAGCACTTTCCCTTCTCTTTTCCTGGCAGGACTTGTCCATTTCCCTGGCCATGGGGCTGAGAGCAGCATGAGAAGCAGACCTTGGAGGAGGCTGGTGTTGGGATGCAGTGAGGTTCTCTTTCTAACAGGTTCCTCCTGTCCTCTGAACATATGTGCAGTAACGTAGCTCTGGAAAATATGTGAGTGGGTGAGTTTGGACTCTCTCTCTCTCCCCCCCAGATGGGACATTACACAGCCCACATCACAAAATCATCAGCTCTGGTTTGACAGAGCTGCCAGCACCTTTCATCCCTTTATCAGAGGCCCAGAAATGGCCATATGATCACTCCCCTCCCTCTAAACCTCCTTGCCTTGCTCTGATTTACAAGTAGGAAAAGTGCTGGCAAAAGGGTTTGGCCAAAACAACCCCCCCCCAAACAACGATGGGGAAGAGCAAAGCTTGAAGGTGGAAGAGTTGAGACTTGGGTTTGCCTGGAGGGGTTTAATACTACTGAGCCCACTGCATCCGAGCTGGCACCACTAAAAGGCACCAAGTATCTCTTCTCATGTTCCCAGGGCACCCAAAACCAGCTCATTTTGCCCCTATTTTCTGCCAGCTGCTTTGCACTCTGCTGCAGGGCTGCCTCACAGCATCCTCCCAGTCCCCTCCTGTTGCTCCTACAGCACAGGTAGATGCTTGAACAACTTTCACAGAGCTCACACCATCTCACAACATTTCTAAATCCAGAGAGGATTTAGGGGTTGTGTTTTTGAGGAGGGGGGTTTAAGGCTATTGTTTAACATTGAGCACTCTGAGAAGGGGCTGGGGGAGAAAGGCCAAAAGTGACATCTGAATTCAGCGGCCCACAGCTGGGATGCATTTCACCAGCTTCCAGAGATTGTTCTAAGTGTGTAAAGAGCTATTTCCCCTGCAAACAACCGAGCTGAATTCTTAGGCAAACCATCTGAGTGAGCCCTTCCTTGGCCTTAGCTCAAAACACATGAAGCACTCACAAGCATTCATCTGATCCAATTGTTTCTGCTCTCTCTCTCTCCCCAGCTTTGCTCAACAAGCAGGCTATAATAGGCTTTGCTTGGTGACTGCAGACACCTTCCATAGCTTTGCTTCTTCATCACATGGGGGAAACTTCAGATACTCATCATGTGAAATCAGGTTAGCAACCTGTTCTGCTTTCCCCAGCCCCCTCCCATTTGCATTTTGTCCACTGCTGCTTCATGAATTGACCATGTCAGGGCTTATAAATCACTCACAATTCATTCATTCACTGTCAGCTTCTCCTTTTACCATTCCCAAGGAAAAAAATCTCCTAAGTGTCCCTAGAGGTGTTTCAGACTTATCAGGGATGGGGATGGAAGGTTTGTTGTGCCTTTGATGTGTTCAAAGATGCTGAAACCCAGCAGATTTGAAGGAAGTTCCTGTGGAGTGCAGCAAGGAAACTGCTCACCAGCTCCTGAAAGTCAAAAGAACCATTTGCTAACTTCAAGCAGATCAATGAATCCGGCAAATAAACCCCAGTTCCATTCACTGGGACTTTGCTTGGCTCCTTGGCTGATGCTTTCATTCCTGTGGTTGGGGTCTAAAACTCTCCTGAAGAGCTACAAACACCTTGGGCTCAGCAGCCCTGGGAGCACATCTCTAAAAGGTCCCTTCCAACCCCTATGATTCTATGATCTCTGACATCTAAGCTCTGTGAACACCCAGGTTTGAGGTAGGTGTGAGAACATGGCAGGTTCACATGGGCTGGAAGATGCTCTCAAGCCTTGAACATCCCAGAGAAGATTTCAAGGTGATGAGGACCTTCCAAGAGTGAAAGCACTGGCAGCAACTGGTGTAGCAGAACTACCTTCAAAGCTCATCAAACAATATATTGGTGAGGGTTGGAAGGGACCTTTAGAGCTCATCCAGTCCAAACCCCCTGCAGAAGCAGCTCCCACCTAGATCAGGTCACACAGGAATGTGTCCAGGTGGATTGGAAGATGCTCTCAAGTCTTGAACATCCCAGAGATGTTTTTAAGGTGATAAGGAGCTTCCAAGAGTGAAAGCACAGGCAGCAATTGGTGTAGCAGAACCACATTCAAAGCTCATCAAACCATAGAATCACAGAATGGGAGGGGTTGGAAGGGACATTTAGAGCTCATCCAGCCCAACCTCCTCCTGCAGAAGCAGCTCCCACCTAGATCAGGTCACACAGGAATGTGTCCAGGTGGGGTTTGAAGACCTCCAAGGATCCATCTCTCCTGTATTTCCTCAAAGGCAGGATTGGGTGAGTTTCCAAGGACAAAGCAAGCCCTCATTGCTAATCAAGACCTTCAGGTGGCAGATGCTGCTATGACTGGATTTGCTTCCCCTCCATAAACCTGGATCCCAACAGTATCAGATGCTCAACCAACACACATGACCCAGGGGATAGGATGATGGTGTGGGATGTCACAGACACATCCAGCAGATATCCCATAGAACATCCAAATGGATCTCCTCTTCTTCCCCCCAACCCCTTCCCTCCTTTCTGTGTTTTGAGACACCAAACACTTCTTTCCCCAGTTCAATACCCATCAATCAACCAAGCCCAAGCTCTGAATTCAGCTTCCCCCAAGGTGTTTGAAGCAGGCTTTGGCTTGGGGTGGGGATGGCAGTTTGGGGTGTTCCTCCTTTGATTTCTCCCCACCCTCTCAAAAAAAAAACAAAACCAAAATCCCCATTTTTTGATTGATCTCTTTGACAAACCAAAAGGTGACTTTTCTTTGCATGTCAAAACAGGATGTTTTTTACAATTTCAGGGCATTTCTCTCTCTTTTTCTTGTTTGAAACAGGAAGCTCACTTAAAAGCCCTTTCCTGCAAACACTCTCAGTCGTGGCAGAAGCAGCCCTTGCTGACACAGCTTTGATTTGGGGTTCTGATTTGAGAAGAACACACACACAACCCAGTTTAAAAACCTCCTCCTTCTATCAGCTTACTTAGTCCTGAAGGTGACTTTGACTTTCCAACCCCTAAACAAGCTCAGCAATGAGTCAAGACTGAAGATGGGTGGTGAGGGAGGGATGAGGATGGTTGATGTAGGTATTTGGAGATGGAGGGGGTGGGTGAAGTGAATGTGTCTGTGACACCCCAAGACATCACTTGCATCCCTCAAAACTGGAAGGTTTGGGCTTTGGGGACAAGTGTGGTGAAGGTTAGAAGGGAAGTGGTGGTGAATGGTGAAGGCAGCCCAGTGAAACACAGCACTGAGCAAGCTCTCAAGGAGGAACTGAAACAGTATTTGCAAGTCAAATTCTTCCTCTCTCCACCTCTTTGGGGCTAAAACAGGTCAAAGGGGATAAAAACAAGTCATCAGGGTGGGTTAAAAGCATGAGAGCTCTTGTGTGGGGCTGGAAGTTGGTCAAGGCTTCCTTAAATCCTGCTTGCTTTGCAATGTTTCCCTGGGATTCTCAACCTGGGAGCAGGGTTGGATCCTCTGACAGCTCTGGATTTAACCTTAGCTCTGCAGGGAATCCTCAAGAGGATGAAGAAAAATGATGCCAAAGGGGTGACCTGGGGCCTTTGCATCTCTGGATCTTCATGTGTTAAGCTGCAGCTGGGGAGCCTTTCCAAAGATCTCTCCTTTTTAGCCTGACTCTGTCTCCCTCATGATACAGGGATGGGATAAATAACCTGGTTTATACCTGGAGCACAGATATTCCAAGGCATTTGTCCTTTAATCGCTTAGAAGCATCCTGCCCTGGCTTCAAACCAGGCTTAACTCTCATCCAAGTCCTGGTATGATCTAGTCCTGGAGAAGACAAGCTCTCCAAATGTCAAAAAAGCAGAGGATTGGTTGAGATAAACTCCTCCTGAGGCTGCTAAATACAACCAGGGCATCACATCTGTAAAGCTATGGGAAGCTTTCATAAGGTCCCAAAGCCCTATCAAAACTCAGTGAGCACAAATGAACTTGTATGAGGAAGAAGGAAGAACCCCTGGAACAGATGAGAGTGGGGAAGGTAAAAAAACCACCAAGCATCAAGCATTGGGTGGTCTGAAAGTTATGGGATCAATATGATGCACACACACACACACACAAGGCTTTTTGCATTCATCTCTTCTGCCTTTTGCCAGGCTTTGGTGGTGACTTGCAAGAGGAGCCAATGTCAGAAGGAATGGCATGAAATATTCATCCCTTCTGTCAAGGAAATTCAGAGGGAAGCAGGAAGAAAGGAATAAATGGGAGCTCAAGATGAAAGGAAGGCTGTGGCCAGCTCGTTTCATTTGCCTTGGTGGAACCCAGAGCAGGGAAGAAGTGAGGGGAAGAAGAGAGGAGCTAACTTCTCACCCTCCTGCTGAATACAGGCAAAGAGCACAAGCAGCACAAGAGCCTTTGATGGGAAGAGACAAGAAAAAGTACCCCTTCTTGACATGCAAGGAAGAGAAGGGCAGGTTTTATCTGGCTGTTAGTAAAGCAGTGCCTTGATTTTGGCCTTTGGTGGGTGGTGGAATCAAAGTCCCTCCCTTCATCCACCCACCTTGGACAGTGCTGAGGGACACACAGCCTGGATGAATGAATGCTCCAGTGCTCCCCCCATCCAAACATCTTCTCCAGGAGTGCAAAGCACTAATAAAATTGTTCCCCAGATGCGATATTTCAGGCTCCTTTACCCCCCCTACACCCTCCCCCTCTCCCCCCACTACCTTGTCTTTCATCTAATTTGATTAACTTGGCTCATTTCCTCTTCCCCCTGTGATCTCCCTTACGAGATGTGCAATCACAGGTTTTATTGCAGCCTGATTAGGATCAGGCAATGACAGGAGGCAGCTTTGCAAGCAACTCAGCCCTACTCAGCTGCTTCTGTGTCCTCTGGGTCATCTTCCTTTCCCCAAGCTACATTCTCTATACCACACTGTCAGGTGGCCTAAAGTAAAAGGAGGTAGCCAGGGGAAGCTTCTGGGCTCCCCAGGAGCTGCAGCTTGGCAGGTTCCAGGCAGTACAAGACCTCCTGTGCTTCTACATCATGGATAACACAGCAACATGATGGGGAGAACTCCTCAATTTTCCCTCCTGCCACCCTCCTTTATTTGGAGGCTTTGCACCATTTCACATGGAGTGTTGCCTGATGTGCAGAGAGGATGGGAATGGGGGGGACTTTGGGCTCCCAAAGCCTCCTTATCTGCTCTGACCTTACTGTTTAAACAACCTTAAGCCTTCAACAAATAAATATGCTGGAAGGGTTTTGGCTTGATTCAGCTCACTGCCTGGCAGCTCTCCTAAAACATCCAGGAGTTTTCACAGAGCTATTTAGCATAATATTTGACACTTCTATCACTCCTTTCATCCTGAAGTGCTTCTCCAACCCAAGACCACCACTGGAGTGAAACATTTTTATTCCAGGAAAGCACTTTTTCAGCCTCTAAGGATCAAATCCCACATTGTCCTGAGATCCTCATCCCCTTAAATCAGTGTGGGT